>CALNXK010000154.1:745000-757500 GCA_942486035.1 Porites lobata
TACACGAAAATCAAGGGCCTCCATAACAAGCTTAGGCCAGTTTAGGAATTTGGGTCCCTGCTGCTTAGGTAAAAATTTTTTACCTAAATCACAGTAGAAGCTGAAAGAGGAACCATGCTAAAAAGAAGACGAGCCTTACGAAGGTGTTATAAGCCGGATTAATCCCGGCACGTTTTAGCGGCAAATTTTCCTCACTAAGGTATACGAGTTTTCTCGAACGCCTGATGTGTAATACAATGAAACAATGGGACAGGGCTACTCTTTTATTGCTGTTATATTTTTCGAGGCAAGCGGTTTCGTGCCGGCTTGGTTAAAAAATATAGATCACCGGAATTTTCAGTTTTAAAACGCCTTTATCTTTGTTGCCACTGTATTGGTAAAGGATTACATAAATAAATTTCTTAGAGAGAAGTAAATACTTCAAACGTTTATTCGTTAGACATAGGAAAATAAACACGTTAGTGTTGTTGTTAGACACAGGCAAATTAATGCCCCAGTGTATTTGTTAAACACAGGCAAATTAATGCCCCAGTGCATTTTGTTAGACACAGGCAAATTAATGCCCCAGTGTATTTTGTTAAACACAGGCAAATTAATGCCCCAGTGTATTTTGTTAGACACATGCAAATTAATGCCCCAGTGTTGTTGTTAGAGACAGGCAAATTAATGCCCCAGTGTATTTGTTAAACACAGGCAAATTAATGGCCCAGTGTATTTTGTTAGACACATGCAAATTAATGCCCCAGTGTTGTTGTTAGAGACAGGCAAATTAATGCCCCAGTGTATTTGTTAAACACAGGCAAATTAATGCCCCAGTGTATTTTGTTAGACACATGCAAATTAATGCCCCAGTGTTGTTGTTAGAGACAGGCAAATTAATGCCCCAGTGTATTTGTTAAACACAGGCAAATTAATGGCCCAGTGTATTTTGTTACACACAGGCAAATTAATGCACCCATTGTATTTATTAGACACAGGCAAATTAATGCCCCAGTGTATTTGTAAGACAAAGGCAAATTAATGCTCCAGTGTATTTGGTAAACATAGGCAAATTACGGTATTTGTTAGACACAGGCAAATTAACACCCCAGTATATTTGCTGTATTTGTTAAACACAGATAAATTAATGCCCCAGTGTATTTGTTTGACCCAGGCAAATAAGGATCAATTCTTCGCTTAAGATATCACTCAGCTTGCCTTTATATTTAATGCTCAAGTTTACAGACATTTCCTGAGGAAAGATCCAGATGTTTTATAGGCCGGCTTATATTTACATGTATCGGGTTTATAACACAAAAAAGCTTAACATTTCTACGACTAAAATGATTGTCCTGTTCGAAGCCCCTCGGCCTTATTGATATTAACGCCATAATTTCAAAAAGTTGCATTAGGGACTGAGCTGGTCCTCATAACCACTTCTGACCTTCAGCGAACATTAAGATCAAGCTTTATAGCGTCGCGTCTTCGACATAACAGTCTGCTCGCATTTATTGCTAAAACGTTTTCTTTATGTAAACATTTGTAATTACTCACCTTGCAGCCGTGAAAGTAATTATTTACCTGATTCAGTGAAGATCACAAGATAGTCAGCTTGTGCACAAGTGAAAATTAAACGGAAAAAATTTGTCTTGAATGCCATGGCATTTGAGCGCGCAGTAGAGCGAGATTACTTCATTTTTCCCGCTAATATTTCCGAATATGGTATTGCTGTAATAAATTAACCCCAATAAGTAACGCAGCATCTTGCTTGTGTTCTTTGTTCTGTTGCTTTTTATAAAGTCACCGTCAACAGATCCAAATGTTCTCTGATTCTGTTTTAACTGTTGCAAACGGAGAAATATTTTTACGGAGAATTTTTTTAAAAATTGGAAATAGCAGACGCAACATCAAATTGCTTGTGACCGGATATGTAATCAACTATCTTACCGCAGTTTGTCATATGCCTAACCGCAAGGGAGGCAAATGGCCGAGGGATTTTAACGCTTGGGCAAATGCCTGCTGTGAATTCCTGAACCGGCGTAGGCCTCTCATGTCGAGAGAAATTACATCAAAAACGTGATGAACGTGGCACGTCATTTCATCGCCGAAAAAAACCGCATGCTCATCACAAGACTCATTTGCATACAATAAAAGTTTACAACACCCAGACCCGTTTGTCTCACTATCGAAGTTTTGCTCTTTAAGATTCTTCTCTTTTTCGACCACTGAAGTAATCACTTGTTCCAAAGTAATCAACGCTTTCAAGCGATAGAAATCGTGAACCGACCCGTTCCGGAAAAGCTCGACATCTTTCACATTAACATTTCCTGAGCTTTCTATGCATGGCTTTCGCCACGCCGCCAGTCTTATCCCCAGAAATAAAATATATATATAAAACAGGGAATCTTTAAAAGTGGGAATCTTTAAAATGGGCAATCTTAAAAGCGAGAATCTTTAAAACGGGAAATCTCTTTAAAATGGGCAATCTTTAAAACGTGGAATCTCTGGCAATGATGTAATTTCTCTCGAATCGAGGTCCTTGAACTTTCGAGTAAATTATACACCAAATCGTCGAAAACGATATAAAAAGTACCGTCGATAAATTAAAGTAGGGAGTGAAAAACCTTTAGCGAGTAAATCCTGTTTCGTGTAGAATTAATCAACTTCTCATTTCTTATCTAGTCTCCAAGCAAGCGAGACTAAACGCCCATTTCAAGGGGTATATTTAAAAGGAGGAACAGGGATCGGGGAATAGGAATGGAGAACGGGGAACAGGGAATCTTTTAACGGGGAATCTTTAAAAGCGGGAATATTTAAAACAGGGAATCTTTAAAACGCGGAATCTTTAAAAGCGGGAATCTTTAACTGGCAGGGAATCTTTAAAATGGGGAATCTTTAAAATAGGGAATGTTTAAAACGGGGAATTTTTAAAACGAGGAATCTTTAAAAGCGGGAATCTTTAAAACGGGGAATCTCTTTAAAATGCGGAGTCTTTCAACATTTAGAACAAAAGGACTCTGTTTGTTAAGTTGGACTAACCTCAGCTTTATTCATCATTCGAAGCCAAATATTGCAGCTAGTCACTTTTAGCACATTTTCTTGAATTCGAGAAAACCCATTGTATGAAGGTCAGTTACTTGGCAATTTTAAAACCACAACAACATGAAGGTAAGTCAATTACGAATTTGAAACCACGGCAAAGGCACTTTGAAAACTGCAACAGACAACATAGCGTAGAAAGAAGTGAAACGAAGCACATAGTGGCTACAAATACACGAATATTCCCGCCAAAAATGCTGCGTGGAAAATGATAATTTCTCTGTAGAGCACTGTATAAAGTTGTCATGAAATGTTAAATTCTCCTCAGTCTTCCGTTTCCCGGAAGCCAGAACCGGGTGTCTGTTTGATTTTTATTTTTTGAAAGATAAACTTGATTGCAGGTTAGATGTTTGAGCGACAATTTAATTAGTAGCTCGGACTGTGGTAGCCACAGGCTGGGCGTCAAGGAAAATTGAGCAAATTCTCGATTTTTTTTTTTTGGCAAAAGTTTCGCAAAAAGTTCTTTTATTTTAGAGAATAACAAGAAGTTCAGTTTGGAAGTTTAGGAGTAGAGTCAGACGATATTTCTCGTTCAATCTTGAAGTATATATTTATGCCCGGGGAAAGCTTCCGTAAAAAAGTGACGAATACGCTCATCGGAAAATGAAAAAAAATTAAAAACCTCTTAGGGAGACCAGCCGGGGTTTGGAGACCTTGCTAAAACAGATTTCTAAATCACAGCTATAATGGTTTTTGTTGTCTGGAATGTCATGTGGTTTTTTTTTAACATTACGTTTTAGAACTGTGATAGTATTTGCGCTCTGATTGGTCAAGAAACTATCGTTTATTGTGCTGGTAAACTCACATAAACTCTCGAAGTTATTATATTAAGGCAGTAAACTGCATTTTCTATGAGACTATTGGCATAATAACCCTCTTGGGATGTTAGGAGAACAAGAAAAACTTGTAAATCACTCTCCTTAGGCTCGTGATATATAAGTTTTATCTCGCGTTCTCCTAACATCCCGCGTGGGTTATTGAGCCAATAGACCCATAGAAAATGCGGTTTATTGCTTAAGGATTTCTGCGTTGTCTATACCACTGTCGCGGTCACAGGCAAAATGTCGCTTAAAGATTCCCCGCTTTAAGGTGTTTCGATATAGTTTTTCAGAGGCCATACCGATATTTTTCAATCGCTTTAAAAGTGATTTTATCCTTGTCTGATCGCTATAAAATCTTCACCAATGATTGACTATAAACTGAAATTTGTCAAAATGTAGGTTCTAGTAAAATCGATATTACTATGACAACAATAACCATAAACTTTGAAATTTATAAACGCCCAATTTTGCCCGATCTAAACCAGCTACTGAAAATCCAACACTAGGAACTTAAAGTTTGCTGTTTAGCAAATAACCTCCGTAAGAAGTTAAAAATTCTGTTTGTTTGAATTCGACTAAAACGAAAATATATTTCAAACCTTAAATTTTCAATAGCTGTGATAGACTATTTAATAAAAACGTTACAAATGGCTCAAATTATTCTTAAGTAGCGTCAGATTAATATCATATTTCGATGCTAGGAAATTTTGGTGTATTTTCGTTCTTGCGATCTTAAAAACTAACCCGTTTTCTCACCACCTGTATAACTTGCAACTTCATTCCAAATTTGGACTTTTAGCGCTTTTTTGTATATCTCTGAAACGACTGGAACGAATTTTTTGAAAATCTCTTCACATAATCTTCATAATGTATATAATAATGTCTGAAACTTTCATTAAGAATGATTCCCTGCAACACTTTGAAATTTCAAGACAAAACTACTCTCCGAACCGGTCAAAAATCCACGTTACAATGTTTTGACGTTGTGTTAATTTTTCCAAATTAATGCGGACAAAACATATATCCATGACTAGCACATTTCAGTGTCAGTATTGTCAATGTTTTACATTCAAAAGATGAGATAAATTCAAACTTAAATGTTCTAGTCGTGGAGGTATGTATAGTGCCCAATATTTTGGAAAAATTAGCATAACGTCAAAACAGTGAGTGCTAGGTTTGTCTTGAAATTTTAAGAGTGATTTTCTGTAAAATTCGAACTTCGGCCTGACACGGTACCTCATCGATTTGGCTGATTTTTGGCATGTAGTCTTAGAATGGTGTCCTAAATACTGAATGCATATTCTAAGGTTCGAATTCTCTTTGGTTTCAAAGATACAGGAATGACAGTTTTGACGAGGCCCCGAGCGGCCGCCATGTTGATGAACTGAAGGAGATTTACAGTAATTAATTCTAGCCTTATCATTAAAATAACTTAATCGTGACTCATACAGTTGCAAAGAACTATCCTTCCTCCTTTCATTTACCTACTCTTATCTGAAAATGGTTAAGCCTGAGCTACGAACGGCTATAACTTCTCACAGCACTTTTTCGGTACTTAAAAGGTACACAAATTTGGTAGAAATTGGAAGGCCAGTGTCACCCATGCCACATCGATTTAGACTGAGCCATTTTAACTAAACATAGTTTGTTTATAGATAAGTTAGATTGTTGAATAAAATAATTGGGCAAATGCAACGGAACAGAAATATGATTGCAGGAATGCGCAGTGGTTCAGCCACTTGGCCGCTAAAAGTTCAAAACAAAATTCGGTGAATATTTGAAAAGAAAATTCTTTAAAAATTGATCGTGCCTCTTAAACCCTATCTATCGCTTAAAAAACCCTCCCTTGTAATGTAAACAGATGATCTTTTGATTCTGATCTTGCGAAGAGCTTGAAATATGCGCTAAAATGAAAATTATAAATTTTGTTACACACGGTACTAGCTCAAGTTCGCTCTTCGATGTGCCAGACCAATCGGGAGCCGCTCGTGTACTGCACAGTTACAATTTTCTCTGTAGTATTTCGCTGTATACAACTACAAATTACATATTTTCGTAGGCAAAGATAACGCAAACGTTGTCAATTTTTATCAAAAGGCTAGAAAAACCAACCGTGCACTGTAGCTTTATGCAAATTGTATGGTATTCGATAATTACACGTGTAAACAGGAACCTACCTTTTCTAATGTACACTGTTTGGCAGATCTTTCCAGCGTAAGATATAAAACTAGTTCATGAAATGAAATTAAAGAACTCATCAAGTCAAATTACCTGATCGTACCGTCATTACTGAATAATAAGTCCGAAAAATATGACATGGAATGATCGGTGGGAGACGAAGCTATTTTTAGGAGGACAAGGAACTGCACGCTGGAACGGAACTGAAATAAACAACCTCAATCAAGTTCAGTCTTCTTGACGCTATTAAACGTTTCACCCGAATTTGAACAGGAAGTTGTTTTCTATTTTCTTTTTGATTCTTGCATGTATTCTGCAGTTCGCCCACTATTTTTTCGTAACTTTTAATTTTCTAGCTAACTGAAACTGTTAAGAACTACCAACCCCCCTCCCCCCTCCCCCTCTTTGAGTGAACTTTCATTCGGTCTGATTCACAATAATTTTCGAACGGTGACAAAGTGAAATTTGAAATGACATTTTATTTAGTATTTTTAAAAACTCCTTCTTTTTTTCCCGATAGCCAGGATTGTTTTGAACGTAAAGGCTCAAGTGGCGGTGTTCTTCATGACTCTGCTGGTGGACTGACCTCACCACCAGTACCACGAACATAAAATCTGATCGGAGAGGGTCATACAGTAACTGATGGGTCTCTGAAAAGCGAAATGCAGTCACTTTGGGGCGAGTAGGCTATATAGATGATGAACTCATTGTTTATAACTCCATAACCGTATCCCAAAAGTCGAGCCAGCCCGGGGCGAGCGAACACAATTTTGGGGCCACTGGCCACGCCCTTATGTTTGGCGGGAAATTGGTTGATTAGTCAAATCTCCTTAACTCCACGACCATGCACCTTTCCAAATATTGCCCTTCTAATCATCATATAGTTAGGGCCTCCCGTAAGTATTTGCAACTATTTTGATTTGTAGAAGACTGTTTAACAGTTTTCATTACTCGTAAACAACACGAGGTACATGTTCTGATCTCTCCCCCCACCCTTCCCCCATCCATAACAAAAAATTTTCAGACCAAAACTGAATTGCATGAAGGTATGTACAAAAATATGTCCATCTCGAAGCAAGGCTCATCACTGTAACTTACAACATAAAAGCCTTTTCGTTGTTTGCCATCGACTGATTCTGTTCTGAATACTAAGGTCCCATAAACAACGCCACGTTTAGAAAGAGCCCGCCCTTTTCAATCCAAGAAAACCCAAGTAACGATTTCACCAACGGACATAAGCCGTAAGAAAAGGACCGCGTCAAATAGTTCATGAAATCACAAACGCCTCATGACACCTTTAATTCACTCTTATTAAGTTATTTAATACTTTAGGTTAGCCTCTCTTTGTAATCGTTATGTACTTGCCTTGTTTTATGTTAGTCTGAATTCTATTTACTGTATAGTAGTGTCTTCACTGTTATTTAGTCCATCTATATATAAATCTTGTTTTGTAATATGTCTTCAGCTTCCCCCGCCTCCATTAGTTATTAGCTATTTGCGGGTGGGAAAGTAATGTAATTAGTTATTTTCCAATTTTCAATAAAACGTTGTTGTTGTTGTTGTTGTTAGTCTTTCTTCGATGAACTAATTTTTAATTTTTTAAGCATAAATGACATCAGAATGCGCGATTATGAGCATTGTAGCTTATGAAAAGAAAATTTAACACCTGATGCACATGAAAGCGTCTAAGAAGGGGACTAGGGGGAATTAGGAACATCGTGCTTACCGCTGTAAAAATATTGGCTAGTTCTTTGAATAGACTCAATTAAAACCGTTTTTGTTCAGTAAGGAGCTGTTAGATGGGGGGAAAGCTACATAAAGTAGATCGCATCAGAATACGGCACAGCACTAGGCTCTCAAAATCGATAGGCTGAATGCAAGACCAATTATTATGTAAAACAGAGTAAAATTCCTTGAGAGAAAAAATTATGGCTAGGGAAAAGACCCGAAGGTGGAAAGTTAGGATCGTAGCTTCTTTTTAGGTAATCGATCATTTGCGTTAACTTCCGCTATCGGACGGGCATATCGGAAAGACTGAATGGATGAGAGTATAACACATTCAAGAAGAAACAAATTTGTGATTTTTCACAACTCAACAAAATAACTAAAATTGTGTACTCAGTCGGTTATACAAGATTTTTGTTTTCAATTTCAGATTTTTACGCTGGGGCATTAGCCCCCGTACTCACTAGACACTACTTCAGAATCATTGTGTTAAAATCAGTGAAATACTCCAAAACAATTTGGATTCCTACCCTTATCCCTTTACTAAAAATTAAAGTTGGGAAGTTTGTTGTTTTCTAAAAGTAGTTTGAACAGCCGAGTGGGGAAGGCAAAGCTTCACTTATCTCTTCTAAGGTAGAAAGTGTCAGCAAAACGTGAGAGTCGTCCTTGAGGGTAAAGTTTCTAACCTAATTTTCTCACCGATTGCAAGTGCCATTTCATCCACGCATAACCTCACCTACTTGACAGAATTAGCAAATGTAATGGGGAAACGTTGCGAGAGAACTGAGTAAAAAGTTAGGGTAAGTTTTGGAAATTTTACGCACACCTGGAAAATCCTGGCTACGCTCCTGATAGAGACTTTTGCTGGAGAGAAATTGAAACGTGCTCGCTAATATAGTGACGACCAGAAAGGACAAGCCATAGGACAGTTCCAGAAAACCACCCATTAAAATAGATCGCGAAGTTGTCGCGGCGGAGGATGAACTTGAAGGCATCTGATGAAGTGCAATTTTTCAAGGGAGCCCAGATAAGATTATGTACGATGGGCACAGCTTGTTTGATCTGGAAAATTTAGAGAAGCTCAAGGGAAATCGCTAGACAACACATGCTAGAGCTGAACTAAAAATCTTTTGCGCCTGTGAACTCTGTCCCTAAGGGTAAAGGAGAAAGTTTCGCTCTATCAATGCATTAACCGAGTTGATTATGAATGTCTCCTTATGTTGGACCTTACTAACAAGCACATTACCACTACTTGCCCTCAGAGGCGTTTTTGAGTTGACGAGCAGAGAAAATTAGGTTTTGAAAGTTTGAAATTCTGGATGCCAGAGTGAAGGCGCCTTTTGTATGATGACGTCATCGTCCTACAGTAAAAAGCGTTCGTCAATCGGTACGGTACACTTATGTTGTCGAAAGGTCCGTGAGCATGGTAAATGATTTTACCTTAAACTGCAGACACATCTTCAATCACTCCTTATTGTTCGCGATATCGGATAAACACTCTGGTCGCTAACTGAATTTTCTTTGCTGTTTACTTTATTTTGAATTAGGACTGTCTTGAGTTGTCCATGCATTGTCTAGCGATTTTAAGATTTTTCAAGGAAACGAAAATTTGGAATTGTCCCTAGGGTGAGGCATTTGCGCACAGTTTTAAAGCCCTTCGGAGGGGTGACTGTGGTTTTTTTGTTGTCCTGGGCTCATCCCTCATTCTTCTTAACCCCTTCCAAACCAATTTTTCTGTTTATCAAGAATCTCCTCAAAACGGGCTTCGTGATTGAGACAAAATACCTGAAAATTGTACACGGAACCGTTGTTAATGGTGTACAAGGTAGAATGAGTCTATTCATTACTTTGCCAACGCCCAATTTTTAAAACCGGAAGTAATGATGTTTATTTCAAGGGCTCATGTCTCATGAGTTTTGAGTGAATCTTCAAACGCTGTAAATACATGTAGCTGGAAATATCATCGCATCCTCGCTCACTAATAATGATAACTTATATCAACTTCCATTATTTATTGCCTGGCTAAGATTTTCCCGGATTCTTCAGTTCGGTTGTTTGAAACAAGGCGGTTTCACGTGACTTGTAACGCCAGGCAAGGAACGTGACGACCCGCGATATGCGTGGGAAAATATTACTTTTTTTTCGATCAAGGTGGAAACTGGCAACTTTGTCGTCGAATAAGGTAATACATCTCAATTTTCATTACTATGGTTAATTTTAAAAGCTCTGGTTTCGATAAAGGAACTGGAGGAAAATCAGGAAAATTCCTGTTCGACTGTGATGGTTGAATTTTGTTTACGCGTCGTAGCATAAACATAACAAATTCATTTTCCTTTTCCTTATACAATCTGCCTTTTTTATACTGTTTTTCGCAGCAGAGTTATCGATTATATTACAGAGGCTAATTTTATTACACAGATCACTCAGATTTAATGACAGAAACTCTATTATCGATTGTAATTTTGGCAACACCTGGCGAGTATTCGGTGTACAGATTATTGGCAAAGTCGCTGGAACACTCTTCCATTCATTACTTTTGTTTCTGCTCCGTTAAATTTGCCCAATTTTTTTATTAACGAGCTCGATTTAACTACAAACAGTGAGTATTCAGGCAGATTGGCAAGCTTCAATGCGATGTGGCAAAAGAGATATACGCCTTTAAAATTCTGTTAATTTTGCGGGTGTAAAAAATTCAAAAAGTATACCCACCAAAAGTTTAATCGATCGTTGCGAAAACGTTATCAATTTCGAAGTAGTTTCTAAAAATACAATAAAGAGGGATTGTTCTTTCAATCTGTATTGGCAAAGGAAGATTAGCTTTGAAGACAGGGTTGTAGTCGAACGCTCAAAAGCAGCTTCTATTAACCAATATGGCGCCGGTCCGAGGCACCCAAAAACCGGCTATGTCGATAATTTCCGAAATAGGAGGAATTAGAACCTAAAGTTACCTATTCCTTATTAAAGACCTCAAATCAAGTCTACATGCCAATTTTTAGCCAATTCGGTGAGATAGTGTGGCAGCGCCTTTTTAATATAGCTCGAATCTTACAGACAACTGCTCTTAAGATGTTGCAGTGAATCAATCTCAATGAAACTTTCAGACCTTATTATATACATTATGAAGATTATGTGAAGTGATTTTAAAAACATTCTTGCAAGTCATTTCAGAGATATACAAAAAAGCGCTAAAAGTCCAGATTTTGAATGAAGTTGCACTTACACAGATGGTGAGAAAACGGGTTACTTTTCGAGATCGCAAGAACGAAAATACACCAAAACTTCCTAGCTTCAAAATATGATATTGAGTAGCATTCTGACGCTACTTAAGAATAATTTGAGTCATTTATATCGTTTTTATTAAATAATTTATTGCGGCTATTGAAAATTTAAGGTTTGAAATATGTTTTCGTTTTAGTCGAATTCAAACATTCAGAATTTTTTACTTCTTACGGAGATTGTTTGCTAAACACCAAACTTTAAGTTCCTAGTGTTGGATTTCAGTAGCTTTTCCAGATCGCACAAAATTCGGCTTTTATAAATTTCAAAGATTTTTGTTTAGTGTTGTCATAGTAATATCGATTTTACTTACATCTACATTTTCACAAATCTCAATCCATAGCCAATTATACTGGTGGAAATTTCATAGCGATCGGAAAAGGAAAAGAGCGCTCTTGTTCAGACAAAATCTGCACTTACTTCAAATAGTGCCCTTGTAAGAAATCCTTGTATCATTTCCTTTCTTTTCTCTATGTTCTCTGATAAGTTGCAACAAAATGAAGGAATTTGTATGTTGAGCTCTCGTGTTCTAGACGTCACAATAATGGAGCCAAGAGACAAGATTTCAAGCAGCCTTGCAGGATAAGTAGAAAACAGACAGTGTACACTCCAGGTAAACTTTGCTGGTGTCGAGTTGTGCGTTTTATTGGGCCCATAAACATTTACTCTGACAAGAAATGATGGCTTTCCTCCTTCAGGATACAAGGCATGGGATATGTTAAAGTTGTTCTCGTTTTTTGTTAAGCTTTTGTAGACATGTTCATAAGTTAAACTGCAAGACGTTGAATTGGTGGAATTCATGCATTGCTTGACGACATATGCATCCTCATTGTCTTCAGCAAAAGACAGCATAATGAGAAGGAAGCAACACCAAATAATAAGCCCAAAATTTTGCACTAAGTGCATGCTTGTAATTTCTCTCTTCAGTTCACTGAAAACTTCTCAGAAATGCTGAATAAAAAAGAAACAACATGACTTTAAGCATCAATCTTAATTAAATATAAAGGCGGAAAGCGACATTAAGTGGAACGATCAAGGTTTGATCTGCAGTTGACGGAGGTGAAAAAAGCCCTTCTCCCAGGAAAATACTGTTCAATCTTACCTTTAATGGTTTTTAAGAGCCTTTCGAGCAAAAATTTGGAAGAATTCAAAACAGAAATCGTGTTTTAAACTGAGTATTATTGCAGCACAAAGTTCGTAACCAGATACCTTGGCGTGGTGCGGAGCAACCTTTGCCGATGTTTTAAAATAAATAGATCCTTTACAACGCTGCAAGTGATGTGGTTCGTCGGAACCTTATATTCAGCTGTAAACGTAGCCTTTAGGGAAACATTAAATCGCTTATCTCCTGGCGGTACGAAGCTCTCGCAAACAGTTAATACTGAAGATGATGGATAATGAATAGATTTCCTCGAATTTCGA
>CALNXK010000154.1:760000-817500 GCA_942486035.1 Porites lobata
TTTGAAGCCAATTTTCCAAGTACAAGCCCCCGAGAGGCTTATATTTGGAGGGGCGATTTAACGGAGGGTTTTTTGCGTTACCGGTTTGGGGGGCTTATATTTGGAGGGGCTTATTTTCGGAATTTTATGGTATATCACCTTAGCCTTGAAGGCTATCGAGTCCATCCATTGATACGTCTAGGTCGTGTGCACATCAGTATCGTTTTTCCCTGATGACGCCGTTGATCGACGAAAGCTTGGATTGTTATTTTATTTTCAAGTCTGTTTAGGGCCTCGTTAGAACTATTTTTATTTTTCGTTTTTTAAAGTTTAACTTCGATGTCAGAGTCCTTACATTTAACTTGAAATTGAACAAGATACAATGCGCAACCTCTTTAATCAAGCAAGAAACTGAATAGTTGAATGACTTTGCCCTTTTTCGCTATTTCCAATTTCGCAAATTGCTATTTTCGCAATTGTCATGGGTATACTGACCGATCTAATACGGACATTGTTCATCAACGATATAAAAGATACTTGACGTTCCACTGAGTTTTGTTTAAAAAGGTGTTTTGAAATCAGTTACTATCAGACCTTTTTTATCAGTGCCGGAACCAGACCTTGAGTAGCCTGAGTATCAGGCGTTTCTGATGGGAAAGGGCAGGAAAGGGGGACGAGAGAAGCGAAAAAGGGAGAGGGCGAAAGAAGAGAAATCCTAACCCTAACCCTTCCTTTCTCTGCCCCCTCCCCTAGCCCCTTAGGAAGGCCTGATACTCAGGCTAGACCTTGAGATAAGCGTGGAGGGGGGGGGGAGCTCTCCTGGATCTGCCGCTGTTGATAACAGAAAAATTGCAGTAATTAATGGTACCGGATATGAATAACACAACCTCCGTATATCTTAGGGAAGGGTTTAGAAAAACTCCGAATATCTTAGACGAACGCAACGGTTATCCGTAAACATTTTAGCCACACCCGAAAAAAACTTGTATCGTCCGGGTGAACGCAGTCCTGAATAGGACTGTTGTTGTTGACAGTGACTGACTTTTTCGACAACTTGTTTTGGATATTTTTCCTCGACTTGTGTAAGAGATTTGTTATATTACTATGTATATAACCTCTACTCGCCTGGACTATAGCTGTTGTTAACTGCGGGAATCCCGAAATATTTGTTCTTTTGGTAAAATTTGTTGAGAATTAATTAATGAACTGAACCGTGAACTGAACAGAACTGAACTACAGCAGGGGTCAAATGAACCCGCGCCACGCCCAACCTCGTTCCCAGGCTTTCTCCCCCCATTTTCTTAGTTTTCTTAGCAGACTGGTCCAATTCTAATTTTACGAAGAACGTCCTCACTCCTTTCACAAGGAGTGGGCCTCTTATTGGTAGCTGAGATTTGCACCAATCAAGAATCAGTATGACTTAACATGTTTAATTTTTGTAATATCCTCTATCGAAAGCGTCAGCAGTTTTATAAGCACCTCGGGCTAAGGGTGGTCGGTATATGTATGGTGTTATTGAATTAGAACAAGTAGCGTGAGGAAGTCTAGCCTGCGTAGCTGGCGGTATTGTGTACTAGTCGAGTGAGATTTGGCTTTAATCACATAATACCGCCAGCTGCGCAGGTTAGAGGGAGTCGGGAAAGAAGGCAAATCGCCTGCTTGCCGTTTAACAACGCATCATTCACTCCACTCCGCCTGAAATTCAAGAATGTGCATATCAGACCCTAGTCCTGTAACCAAGTATTCAAGTACAGATTGGAATTCCCATACCACATACGGAGTCGGTTCAAAGGCGAGCGGCCATATTTCAGGGAGATTTGCGTTTTTAAAAACGATAAGACTATCAGAGATCCACAAATGTGTCTTCCTTAATTGATGAACCTAACTGGTCATCACTGCAAGAGCGCGAAGAACATTGATTGAACTTTCACATTTTTATAAGATCCTGTATAATTTGGTCGCTTTGCCCTTTCCTAGTGGTGAATTATCTTTTATACCCATAATAGCTCCAGTACCAAAGGAAGTCTCATACCATGACATAAAACCTTTGATTTTTGCGCTCCCTATACCTGTGTGCTATTTCCGAATTTGGCCGCAGTTAAGACCATAGTTATGAGTTTTTTGTCATTATTTACTGCCTCCGCGATTGCCATGCACGATTAGCCTGCAGCTGTATTTTTGGTAAATTTAAAAAAACTTATGGAGTGGGGTTTAAATCAGGCTGAACTGCCTAAAACATCTAAACATTGATCTTTATTAAGACTTTCTTATACTTATTACAGGTTTCCTATGCATGATATACAAAATTAATAACAAACATAAATCTACTCTCGGCGTTAGTTTTCTAAGAATTAATTTTAGTGAGCTCTTCCAACTCAAATTATTAGCTTAGGTAAACTGAGAACTATAATCTGTTATATTGTAAATCCCTACAACAATATCAAGCACTTTAAGTGGTAATCATCCAAATTAGTTACTGGAAAAGGTATGTTTTGCCAGGCTGGGCAATTTCCCATTCCTCGGAGAGCAACACTTTCATTTTTACTAAAATCATGGCTTAATGTCTATCTACAATTCGTGATATTAGAACTTGGGTCAGTTGAGTCAGTTGACATGTTGTACTCAACTTCCTTTTCACTCTCTCTTTCAATGTTGGCTTCAAAACTAGAAAAATCCACTGAAAAACCATTACTTAACAACCATGGAAGGGAGATAGGGAGGAACTAGGGTTGTGTGACCCGAGTAGGTGTCCTTGATTATAGTTTAGTAACCTCAAGAGAGAATGAGCTAGCTCATTATCTCTTGGTAACCCACAGTAAATAAATTAAATTTGCCAATAAATAAATGGCAAGCCCTTAATGTACAGTGATAAAAGCAGTAAATTTTGTTTGATAATAAATTAAAATTCAAACAAAAAAGACTGTCTTACAGTCAAACCATAAATGTTTATGGAACCCCAATTTTTCAAAAAAATTAGTTATATAGCATATCAAACATAGCATTCAAAATTATGCCTTTACCCTGCGGTACATAAAAGGAAAAATGCTAGGAGCCCCTATGGCCACAGCTTATTAAAACTGGGTTTAATTATAGTAACCCTTCTTAGCCAGACAACGAGTTGTCCCTCATTTTTCTGAGGGATAAAAGAAGTGTACAAAATACATGAACAGGCATGAAAATTCCTTGTGGGATGAAATTTTCACACACGTTTGCATATCTTGCATACTGAAGTTTACCTTCCTTATGGGTGGCAATTTTCATGCAAACTCTACAAATCAGTATTTGTCTACTTCTAAGCTTTACTTTCTCCTTTTAATTTCGCTTCCTTAAATTGCATTTAAAGCTTGTATAAATTTAAAAAATTAAGATTACTACAATTATGTTGATCACAAAAATGATGAAATGTCTTTGGGTGATTTTCAAAAACAATTTTCCCTACTAGTACATAAGAAATACATACATGACATACAAATTAAGAAGAAAATTTGCAACTCGATGTTTGGTTAAATTTGATCAACTTTTCCATTGCAGAAACAACAAGTACGGCATCTCTCCACCAAACTTTTACATGGGTGCAAGGAGAGAATGTGGACAACAGTGTTCTGTCTAAAGACACACCCAAGTTATAAGTACCAGTATTACACCTGGGTGGGGAAGGTGACAATGCAAGCAACATTTCTTGTCTAAAAACACGAAAATTAGACACAACAAGTGTTACTTCTAAATTTTATAACAAATTGATGACTTACTACGTACATACTAACAAGGTACCCTCTTTTCAGTTCTTCAGTTAACTTTACAACAGTTACTCCTTATTTTCTACTTTCAGTTTCATGAACTGCTATATCTTGGTTGAAAAAACACTTTTTTGGTCAGCATGCAGACCTGGCATGGCATTTGCTTCAGACCATCTCTACTGAAATATCCCGCAACTTGGTTGTTGACTCTTAGCATCATATCCATAATATGCTCCCTTTCTGCGTGCTCCTTGAACACGTCAAAAACTGCGCTTATGAACCATGAGCCAAGAAGAGGCTGTCGGTAGCTCTGATGACCTGGTGCGGAAGCAAAACAGATGAGAAAATCTGCATCAGCTGGCAAACTTGGATTTGAAAATACCACTGGGTCACTATCACTCTCCACTGGTACTATATCTCGTTGATTTCCTCGACAAGCTTGAAACAGGAAAATCTTTGGTTTTCCCTCCAAGGAAGGGCATTCATCGCGGCGGAATAGTGAAGTGATTGCTTCAATATTAATCACCTCATCATCTGTTCCATAGATTCCATCTTTTGAACCATGGCTTAGGATCACACAAACAAAGCAATCATACTTTGTGAAGTCTTTCTCTGCAGTTTCTGTCAGTAACTTCAACATCTCACTTCTACTTAGGTTATCATGAACCCGGGATCGGAAGTTAAAGTCATCAAACAGATTTGTCAGATTCTGAACATCATCATTCGACCCAGTTCGCTCAACAGTAACCCTCTGTGGGAAGAGATAGTTGTTTATTACCAAGACATAACCAGACTTTGCTATATAGTTCATGCTATCACCACCAGATTCTTGACAATGGACATGAGCTGTAAATAAAAGCAGAAAAAGAAAATCATTAAAGAAAGCTCATCATTCTGTGACAGACTTCGGCCCCTGCTCACAGCTAGGCAAGTGGGTTAGGCCATTGTCTAAGTTGACCAGTTACGTGTACAAACCCATTTTACCTTTTAGGACCTAAATTAGCAGCAATTAAATTGCTATGTGATATATTCCTATACTAAGGGTACACCTGGAACAGGGCACCTGGCTATGGCACCAATCTCCTAGTCTCCCATACAGATCACCAATTCTCCTACAGTCTCAGACAAAAATCGTTGGGACACTCTAACCAAACGCTGTTTTTTTCCCTTCTCGTGCTCCCCTCATCCCTCTCAAAGTTGTTTATCGCAGTTCGGTCACCAAATCTTGTACACCAACATTGAGGGGACAAGGAGACCCCAAAGTGTCCCAACCATTCTGACTGAGACTGTATTTTAGAGGAATTTTAGGTATGTGACTCCTCGTTGGCCCTAGTGGCGGGAAATCGCTAGGCAGGTATATGCACGTTTCGGAGCCATTTTTTCGGGAAAAACATTAGAGATTACATGGATAGAAAGAGAGAAGACAATCAATAGAGGAAAGAAGTCTTTGTTTCTTTTATTAAAACATTTCGAAGTATTAAAAAAAGCTTTCTATGTATTGGGTTTAAAGATTGAACAACAGATGAGTCAAAACTGCGCGCATTATTTCGCAGGCTGTGTATCTTGCCGCTACTATATTGTACCGGTGGAGACACGATTGGACGGGTCACCATAACGGGTCACCATACTATCCAGGGCATTTTCTAAGACCTCTCTAGTATATACAATGGATTAAGAAAGAAAAGGATAAGGGAATTTCACACTGAATTGAAATAGCTAAAGTTTATAGCGCCTTGATACATGTAAGACAAGTTATTAAAACTTTGATCATGGTGACACGATTGTTTGCTGAAAGAAACTTATAAATATCTTAATTGAATTAATGTACGGTGACCCGTGTACACGTCGAGTATAACGCTTTTTTTGAGGTTGTAAGGATAGGTAGTTTCCTCGTTTGATATGATTTTTGTTTTGTACCTCAAGTCCCACATTTATGGCACAGTAGTTTGTTTTAGAGCTATTCAGGAAGGTGTATACTTGGGGTAAAGAATGAGAACCGATGTCACCATTTGGCGCAAGGCCAAATTAACATATGTTGTAAACAACTTATAAAAAGTTGTCGATTTCACAGCAGTAGCCTGGAATATCATTAAGAAACTTTTTGGCGTTGGACTAAACAGTTACACTATTGTTGGACACCCTTTTTACGCGTTTGTAGTTAATAGTGTCTTTAGGAATTTAGAAAGCGGGATACTGTTCTCGCTGATACGTCTTGGGAATAATCCTGGTTTGTTACATTTTCCTCCAATCTGGAGGAAAAGTTTTCCCCTTTCTCCCAAAATCGCTTAATCGCTCTTTTAGCTGTCTTCCGCCTCTTGCCCTTAAGTTAGAAAGGCCTCCCCTTGAGCCTTGTT
This sequence comes from Porites lobata, assembly GCA_942486035.1. NCBI lineage: Eukaryota > Metazoa > Cnidaria > Anthozoa > Scleractinia > Poritidae > Porites > Porites lobata. Next base: position 766,071 of record CALNXK010000154.1, read on the forward strand.
CTTACACTCTTTCTTGGCAAAGAGGCCTTCTCTATTATTCTCCACACATTTTTTCTAGAAATGTGGCACATTCGAGCGCCTCTCCGTGTATGAAAACCCTGAATCTTGCGTAGATAGTATGCACGTGCTATATTCAGTCACGCTATCAATCGGCTACTAGAGAGCTATTTGTGTACGGTTTAGTGCACACTCAGTTCCTTTTATTTTCCAATACTCTACTCTGCCCAAGAAACTTCTGCCAACTGGTCATTCTTTGTGTTATGTTGTTATGCCCAAATAACTTAGTTCACTGCTATAGAAACGTTCGCGAAACACAATGGACGTAACAAACAAAAAAGCCAGTCGCTTAGACCGACCTACAGATTAACCCCCGTATCTGTCAACACGCCTTCAAATTCCTCCCCGACACAGTCTCAGACAAAAATCGTTGGGACACTCTAACCAAACGCTGTTTTTTCCCTTCTCGTGCTCCCGTCATCCCTCTCAAAGTTGTTTATCGCAGTTCGGTCACCAAATCTTGTACACCAACATTGAGGGGACAAGGAGACCCCAAAGTGTCCCAACCATTCTGACTGAGACTGTAGGTAAAATCCTCTCTTGAGCAAATTCTGTGCTTTAGTTTAGAACTTAGCCCATTTTCCCAAAATTCAAAATTTCTGGACAGGTTCATAGAATTTGCCATTGAGCGTCTGTCATCACAGATGGAAATTTTGATGATGCAAAACGAAGACAGGAGCCCAAGGCTGCCATTAGGAAAATGGAATGTAGTTCTCAACACATGTCTGTTTGACTTAATGTGCTACCAAAGTCAAAGCTTAAGCAAAAATTTGACTCCTTTGAGACTGTGATCTTTTGTTGTTCACAGATTGACAAGTAGCCACCTCTTCTCCTTTCTGCATGCATAATTTTACTTTTTCGCTTACTGAGCGTTGCTCTGAAGAAAGAAGCTAAGGGTGACTGAGGAAGGGGGGAATTGCAAGTCCCAGATTTAAGATTTCCGGCAGTTATCATCTCTTCTATGTATATATAATCACTGTAAATTTTTTTTATTATTTCAATGTCTTTACAGACAGGCACACCCAACCTCTACGCTGAGCCCAGCCATGAGTTGGGGAGAATTGCTGGCACACAGCAAGACACACATGGCTGTTTTCTTTGGTCACTATTACATATGAGTCTCAAGGGTATTAATTATTAATTTTGATAAATATTAGAGTACTGGGTCAAATGTTGGTGAACTTACAGGGTCCTGTGGGGGGTACCTCCTCTGAGGGTGGTTGTTGCCGTGGACGAGCTGTAAAATCAATTCAACAAATGATATTTAATATTTAGATGTTGTAGTTAATTTTTATTTCAGTTAATGTTTGTTTTTCCTTTGTCTTAGCCTGCGTGGCAGGCGTTCAAAAGGGAAGGGAAGGGAAATTTAGGTGCGAGAGAGACGCGAGGGGCCTGCAAGTAGGGAGGGACAGAAACACCTGCCACGAGACTACTGTTTTTCTCGTTTTTAACATCCACTAGGCGAATGCTAAAATCCTGATTGGTCAGTCTTCAAAACATCTCAATTACAGCCTTAATACCCTAATCTGATTGGCTGAAATCAACATCACACTACTGAGTAACTTAATCGATCTTTCAGTTGTCATTTACAAATATTTTGTAAGTGAAGTGTGATGAGATTTCTGTACGGAATTCATTGTTAGAATTAGAAACTGAGGGCATCAATTTCAGTTTGAAGGGAGAATAGAAGAAATTAAGCAGTTAAAAGAACCGTATGAAGGAAAAGGCCTATCAGCTAGATGAGTTTTACAGACTGGTTTTGAGAAGTCTCATCTCCCAACAGCTTGTTTTACTCATTAGAAGAAAGAAAGGAAAAATCATGCTGCCCGTGTGCTTGTTATCTGCTGTTTGACCTCAAATGCCTACCACGCCGGCTACGCTTTATCAACGACCAGATTGTTGAAGACGAAGTGACCTATAATCCTTAACGGGTTGAGGACTTCTTCTTGCTGGTTACAGAGAGTCAGCAAAGTTTTTTATTTTTTCTCAGATGCAAGTTGTGAAGTCCAGCACGATTCCTTCAGCAAATGACGTAATAGATATATGCTGTATTTTATATAACAAGCCACGCATCGTTGCAATTTCTTCTTTCAACAGACGAACGAACTTTAAGGTGTGTCAACTGAATTTGGCGGTTTAAGAAATGAGCTAGAAACGTGTGTAAGTGAGTTTCCAGTCTCAGACGTGCACTACAGCACACGATCGGTATTTTTGAAATTTGTTTAGTTTTTAAAATCGACAAGTCACTTTCAAGATTCAGAATTCCCGTGAAAATTGCTATATAAGTTTTCAGAAATGTCGGCAAATCTCACATGGTTTCAACTTAACTGATCTATTTTTGCCACGATTTGTCCTTAAAAGTTTAACAACTTTCTGTATTTCAGCGCAAATTATGTTCGTAAATACAACATAACACGGGTAAACCGTATCTGACACAAACTAAGGCAACTAAATGAAGTGCAAAGACTTGCTTCCCTTCAAGAAATTCGCAAATACTTGCTAAATTCACTTAAAGAAACCGGAAGTGAAATGTTCAACCACAGTGAGAGATTTTTCTAAGTTAGGAACTTCATTTTCTTACCATCAGTAGATGAAGATCCAACAGTTAATACAGCCCTATCTCCAACTACTATGTTTCCGGTGCAACCAGTAACAACAGTATGAAATTTAGACATTGGTTCAGACAAAATACAGCCAACGTTTTGCGGTCTTGCCAAAAGAGAAAATCTGAGTAAATGGTCAGCGGAAACAGAATATACGTCATGTACTTTGCACATGTTGCCGTCATATACTATACTTGGGACCATGGGGATTCCCCCTAGAGTCTGCAGTTCACAAGCTGGATTCCCCCTTGTTTTCTAAGTTTCCCAGAATTTTGAAAACAAAAAACAAAAAACAAAAAAACAGAACCAGAAATATTTAAATTAAATTACACACGCCTCTTGAAAAACACAGTCCTTCGTGGCAGTCATGAGAGAACCCCCTTGTCTAAAATTTATAGCCCCTTCCCTTTCAAGTCAGTCAAAAAAATAAATAACAGCCTTTTAATGCCCACGTCGTCTCTAACACCATGTCCTCTAAGGTCAAATTATAACCAAACATCTGGACTACATTTTTAGAATTTAAATGATAAACGCATCTGTCCGCGCATTACCACGTGCATAAACGAATCAAAGCAACTTTTTCCCAAGTCAAACAATCGTTTCCCTGGTCCAAAACAGGAATTAGAACACTGTAACTTGAATATTCTTTCTTCTTTTTAGACACCTACATCTTTCACAACCCTTGGCAATGCGAAATAATGATAGAAATTTTATTTTTTCACCATAAGATTCTTTCATTTCTTCATAATTAATCCACATGCCCTTGATATTAATTGAATTACATAAAAAATGCCTCATAATCACGATTATTCATATCTCAATTACATCTTGTTGTCTTTTAAAGAGCAATGACTGATTCAATTCTAGTATCTTGAGAGTCTGTAAGTCTATGGTACTGAATGCGTCTGAGGAGCAAAATGTGTACCACTAGTTACATTAAAACATAAATTAAATAATTTTAAAAAATATCTTTAAATTTTATGGTATACCAGCCAAATTCTGTCAAGCTTAACCACATATAAGTAGAAAATAAGTGAAGACAACTAGGAAAAGTTAATATTAAGTTAAGGCAAAGTATTTCCTTATTGTTTTCATAACCTAGCTATATAAGAAAAGACTAATATTTAAGTATAATGCAAACATCATTCGCAGAGGGAGAGGGAGACTATTAGTGTCAGGACATGGCACAGATCTCTGCCAGTTTTCACTAACTACGAAAAAATGGTCATTATTTTCAATGATTTTAGAAAATGGTGCTTTTAGGAGTTAAAATGAAAGGAGAAGGCAAATTCAGTAGTCTCATACACAGAACATGATTTGGGTTGAGTTGCAAAAAAAAATCTTAAGATTATGGTTATTGTTTCAGAACAAATGTTAAGAGCCCTCTCATCTTAACCATTTAAACCTTAAGATCAAAATTTGAATTCTCATTTGTTGCCCCTATTCATTTCCTACAGAAGTAATGGGGAGAAGTTGATAAAATATCAAGCAAGTTTGTGTGATCATGTCCATAATTCTCATGACCACTCTGTTTTACAAAGCATTGATATTACAAGGAGAAATTTGATGCTGATCACTCTTAGGGCTTCAAGGATTAAGAAGGTTTTTTGCAATCCAGCCCTGATCTCAAAATCTCACAAGCATTTGTGATGAGTCTTATTTTTGTGTGTGTGTGTGTGTTTTTTTAAACATCTCAGAATGTTGAACCTTATCTACCAACAGGTCTTTTTTAAAGACTTATCTTATTTACTAATAAGTACTACCTAAAAAAACCAACTGGCATTAACCCTCTAAGCCCCACTACTTCAACAATACAACAGACTATTAAACCCTAATTAATATTTTAACTTATTCTGGTTTTTTTATTTGACATTATTGTGACAGACAGGGTCCAAGAGCAGTCCATCAATTTGCTACAAAAATACTTTCCATGACCTTTTCCAAAATTTGGCAGATTGCATCTGACAGAGGTGATACCCAGGTCATCTCTTCTTTCTCTAGTGATAGCTAGATGGTATAATGGAATTCTAGGCTAAGTATGAATATAACTACTTTAATAAAAAATTCTATAAAAATATACATATGTGGTGAGAATTTATATTAGACATCTTTAATAGTACCTATTTGTGGTGCTACTTGTTCATAAGAATATAAAAAAAATTGAGTTTAAATATAACATTTCGAATTTTTAATCCATTTTATTACCGTGCAGGCAGAGTCTCCTTTTGTGTTCTTTTTTCTTGTTTGAAGAGTTGACAAGAAGCACAGCCTGAATTGCATCAAGCCTTTGAAGTCAACACAGCCCAAACTTCTGGACTAGCCAATCTTGTTTTCTCTTATCAAACTGTTTTTTTTTAGAGTGCGAGCATCTATTCATGGTAAACTCATGGTCACAACTAAGCTCATTGTCCCAAGTGCATGGCTATTAGGCTTAATTGGGACATGCCCAACAAGGATCTTACTTGATTCACGCAGTCTTCCTTGAGTATGCCCAAATCAAGGAAGCAAAAAGGCTCTGCCTGCAGGGTACAATTTTAGCAGTAATGGCAATACAGCTGTTTTCTTTAACACAGGCAGCAAGATTTGACAGCACCTGCCCCACCCCTGACCCCTTCATTGAGCATCTAATTATACACATGATCAGGAACAACAGCCCGATTTAACATTTTCCTTTGGAGTTTTGTGACTGGTAAGTTCAATAAATCCTCCTTGATCTGTCCCTGTTTTGTGGCTCTGGGACAGACCACCATTTTCTTCTGAATAGTTGTCCAACAGTTCTTGCAAAAGGTAACTGAAAATAACAGAAAAGTAAAGGAAATTCTGTGAGATAATCAAAATTATTATTCATAATTATTATTCTAATCGACGTGCTAATTCATCATATTGAACCAAATGGTCCTTACAGCACCTTATTATTATTATTATTATTATTATTATTATTAGATGCGTATAGATGATTATACAGATGCGTCAGAGTTTCCAGATATCCATTCAAATCATGTGAGGTCTCAGAAGACTTCACTTTTGCTGTAGCTGGTCTACATCTGCACTCATAGTTTTAGGCCTAGATTTTTGATGGTTTTTTTCTTAGTAATGCTTGATTTTCCTTTTCCCACTTTTAAATTATTCACAATTGTAAATAGTTTTCTATCGTGGACATATATTTAGTTTTTTAATTTGTAAACAATACAACATGATTTAAAATTGTAAATATTACTTATTGTTCTGAATACTTAAATAAAGATTGGTTTATTATTGCTATTATTATTATTATTATTATTATTATTATTACAAATGTTTTCAGTGCTATTAATTGCTTCCTACACTCTCCTGGAACCAGGGTCAATCCTTGGTCCTGAGGTATCGGGGCAGTTTTTCATTTGATGGACAGAAACCTTCTCAGTACGTGCGCCATTCCTAGGAGGATGATCTTTTGCAGCTCATTAATGTTACTGGCTCCAGGAATCTTTCCTAAATTCTGGTCCATTTCCTCTCTAAGAAATCCCAGCGCAACAACAATAACCAGCACAGTCTCTCTCCTCATTCCCCACATTCTCATGGTTTCAATCTCAAGATCTTTGTATTCTGAGAGCTTTTCAATGACTTTTGTCGAGGTGTTTCGGTTGGATGGTACTGATACAGTGTACATCTGTAAGTTTGCAACACTGGTTGGCATGGTCTTTGATCACTATATCAGGGTTGTTTGCTGACACTTCCCTATCTGTATTATTATTATTATTATTATTATTATTATTATTATTATTATTATTATATCATTGATAGTTCCCTCCTTTTTGTTGACTAATGCATGAATGTTTCATTTTGTACTTAAAAAAAAAAACTGGTTACAATCACAAGAATATTTTGAAAGTTAAGAGATTAAACCTTACTTCATTGTTTCAGTGACATTGATGTCCTCTTTGACTGACATTTCTGTCCAACCTAGAAATCCATTCTCTCTGCACATTTTTTCAATTATATCTTTCTCAACCGGTCTTGTGGCTAGGTCACTCTGATGATCAAAAAGTTGTCAAAAAATACAGATCAGATTTCTCATCTAAAATTCCTATCTCTTCCTAAGATTATACAATATGAAAACATTTTGACTTCTAGTAGCACCCTAGCAACTTTAAAATACATTATACTGGTAAGTATTAATAATTTTTTTTTAAATCTTGGTTCTTCTTAGGTTCATGGTGACCCTAACATAAGCTAGTATATGGCTTGTTTGCCTTGCATTGCACTCTCCTTAGAAGTGATTCTGTCAAATTTTGTGTCAGTTATTCATGTGCATAAATAATGTTCAAAAAATTTATGAAAAACTCAAAACCATTAATCCCTTTCAAATGCCACTAGACAACCTGCAATGGGAAAACAAACAAGACATTGACACAATGTAAGATAACTCCTATTGATGTACATTTTATGATCAGAACACGATCCTAATCATCAGAGAGTACTTGTAAACTGAGTTTATTAGGACCACTTTAGGTTTCTGGGAAACTACCCGCACCTACCCCTCCCCTACGCCAACATTTTGCCCTAAGCACTTACTTTATTTCCTACCAAGATACATGGGATAGTGTTTCCATTAGGTAGTGTGCACTTCCTATCCAGGTCTTTTTTCCACTTTACAGTGCTATTAAAGGTATGTTGACTAGTGAGATCAAACATTATAACACAAGCAGCTGCCCCCTTGTAATAAACTCTTGTCATTGATGTGAATCGCTCTTGACCTGCAGAGACAGAATAATTTTGTTCATTAACAAGTATAGTCGACTCCCGCTATTGCAGACACCCTCGCGGGGAAGATTCAGTGTCCATAATAATGAGAGTCTGTAAAAGTAACTAGCAGAATTTTGGCTCAATGAATTGGATATCGAAGATACCGCACCATAGAGCTTTTATTTGTGGTATTGATGTAAGTGACACTGTCAAAGCTATTGGCGCATAGAAATGATAGAACTCCCTCATGTTAACTGAACATTCACCATATATTTGTTACTGTTACAAAACAGTTTCTGTCATTGCTCCTTTTTTAGTAAATATTAAACTCTTGTTTTGAACAAATAAGAAATAAGTGCCCTGTCTCAAATAAGCAACCCTAACTAAAATATATAAGCACCCTCCCTTGAGGTAACAAAGGTAAATAAGCGCCCTGGGCGCTAAATGGACACCTCATGGTAAGAGTAAAAAAAATCGTTTTTATATCAGTGGCTTTGGACCTACGTGGCCTTGCTTTGAAACAGAGGCTTTGGGCAATTCGGAAATGGCCTTAACATATTCACTTAGTCAGGGAAATACCAAAACTGCATGGTGAAACTCCACTACGAACTGTTTATTTGGTCCGATGGAAACAAAACAACATACAAACACAATATTTCAATGCAAACACCTTTGTTAAATATGAACACTTGCTGTGGGTATTTCCCTGTTGATTTTCATTATTTAGAAGGTAGGGGTGTGGCTAACACAAAAAAATATTTCAACTGCATGTTCAAAAACTCTTCCATTGTGAGGCAACCCAAAGGACTCACTGTTTTGCTAGTAACATGTCACTGAAATTTGAAATAAAGTAATTAACTCAAACTAGGATAATTCATAATAAAGACCAGATATAATAGATAACCTACCAGCAATATCCCATAACTTCGCCATGTTCAGTTCACAGAAAGAAACAATAACACAAAATAAAAATAATGTCATAAGTAAACAAATGGAAATTGGGACAGGGTGTGAATATCTCTCAAGTCATAAAAAAGCAAAAAAAAATCGTTGAAAAACAACAACAAGAAAAAGAAACAAACTACAGTAATACATTGTCAAACTGTATGAGCTGATCACGCGTGTTCCTCAAATTGCTCTGTGTCACCCGAGCAAGAGAGTGCTGATCTCTAGGTATGAGATTTGTAAAAATATATGGCATACTTTAGAGTTACACTGCCTATGGAGTTATCTAAACATTACAAATGTTCAGTGTAGCTTCGAATGCTACATTGAAACCTCAAGGAACGTTAGTAAAGAAGAAAGTGTACCCGTACGTAACTTGCAGATCTGCCGAAGGTCTTTCTCAGGTCTGTCACAGGTCTGTTCAGTCATACAGCAGACCAATTTGACGCAAAACTGCAAGTCTGCATACTGTCTGTGACAGACATCTCATGAAAATGACTTCTTCTTTGACTGTGTGTTGCCTTTTATCTTGTTTGCAGCAAGTCTGTTGCAGACCTTTCGTGACTTTTGGTGATTATGCAATAAGGATCTATTATTATGTCTGCACTTGATCTGCAGCAGACGCTGTGCAGACAACCACCCGCACGAAACTTGCGGCGCTGTACAGCGCCACAAAATCGCTTCAAAATACAGCTGTTCAGCAGCCTTTTAGAAGCCAAACAGCAGCTTCATTCAAGTTGCAGCGGGCTGCAAAAGCGCTGTGCAGCCTTTGAAGGTTCTTTGAAGCTCTCGGCAGCGGTTTTGCAGCGCAGTTGCCGACTTTCAAACGCTGCGAAGTAGCTGCAGTAACGTCGCTACAATTCAGCTGCGGTCGATCTGACTTTCTTGAGCGCCAATAACATGAATCGCCAGCCTTGGTACAGATTACGGCTTTTATAACGCGAAAACGTTGACTGTACCTCTAAGAAATGTGAGTAAGCTTGTGCTCAAGGAAGATCACTTATTGAATAAACCCTCAAATTCTATGCTTTCAATAAATTTTATTCCGTGACCGGCAAGTGTGGGAATGTTATCGCTAATTCCCTGGAGACATTCTAGGCCGTGATCTAATTGGTCGGTCCTTTTTCATGAGATCCCATTACATCTCTAGACAAACACGGGATCCCAAACATTTGCGACCGTTGAATGAAAGGCGCAAACATTCTAAGTGTTTTTGCATCTAGTTCTGTTTCGAGATGGAAGTTCTGTTGAAGTTTTTGGATGGAACAGCTCAAACGTATTTGCAAACAACGCACTGAACAGTGACTTCTACGCTAAGTATCGACGAATCGAACCAGAGCAAGCAACACAGATACAAGAATCTCAGATGGGGTAATTCGCACTTGCAAGATTCTTATATGCTCGTGGTAATGTTCGGTCCTTAGACCTTTGTAAAATTTAACGACGACCAAAGTAAAATTGGGTTGATTTCTTTCATGAAAAAAGTGTAGAAGATCGTGGATCATGGACAAAACGTCAAGGTGAGCAATGTCCAGCTTAGCCCGTTGCAACGAATCAAAATATCATTTGCCTGCTGTCCGTGTAAACTTTATGTATAAGAGCAATCGCTGTTATTCTCTTTATTTTTAAAAAAGATAATTTTAAGTTACTCTCTCGATGCCTCGTTCCATTCTTAAATAAAGGTCACCTTTAGGTCACCTTTTGGCTTGCAGCGTGTTGTTTTCTTCGTATATTTTTAGCTGACATCTAATACTCCATTCACTTTGCTGCAGTCAATATGCAGACCTAAAGGTCTGTCATTCACCTTTTCACTTGCAGCTCACTGACAGTGAAGGGATACTTTTAAAACCGATCCACTTTTTGTGTTCACCTTTCCGTGACTAAATAAAATCGAACTGCACACTTAATACAGACCAACTGCATACTAACTGCAGACATTTCAGGCAAGTGATCTGCAGGCCTGCTGAAGACGGTTGAGCAGACGAAAAAAAGACCAGTCTGCAGATCTGCATGTTCCGTACGGGTAGATCTGATCATTATTCTTTTATGCAAAAATCCAAAAATACTTAAATATGACTTAAATGTTAGCCTGAGAAAACAGGCGACATTTCGTGACGTCACCACTGGTTTCCCCGCAAACTGACATCTGAGAAACAAGCGCAGAAATTTCATACTGATGACACATCCCTTCCCAGATCTGGGTGGTGCTTCTAATATATTGGTCGTGTTGTTCCACTCGTGAAATTTGCTTCAACCAATCAGAAGCACTACCCAGATCTCGCATCATCAATTCACGGGGAAACCATTGGTCGTGTTGCGAAATGTCGTCTCTTTTCTCAGGCTACTTTAAATGTTGGGTGGTAACTACATACAATGTACTTTGTTGTAGAGTACTGTATGTTTGAAAATGATCTACTGTCGCAAATCTATACCCACCTGAAGTCTCACTGTAGTATCCTCAGACAGTTTAATGACCTTTAATGCAAAATCCACTGAAAAAATGCATGAACATGTGTTAATAATTTTGTAACAGTTGTTTAATAGCAGGCATCATTTGAGTCACCTAGCAATTTTAAAAACGTTTCCATCCTTAAACACCCACAGAGTGTGGCACCATTAGGTATTCTTATATTGGACTCTTTTAAATTCACAGAACCATAAGCTGGATACTTGTATCTGCATGAGTAAAAATATCGTTTTTCTCACCCATTAGGGTGAGACCAAATCCCTGGCCCCTGGCTCTTAGTGACAGCCCTGCATACCACCAACTCTCTCTGGGCAGACACCTCTCTAAGACAGACCACAGAGGCTAGTCCTAGTGGTGTTGACCATCTTAATGTCAGTTGACATGGTATGATTTTTTCTTACAACCATTGTGCACAACCATCCATACGTGCACAACTTAAGACATCGTGAAATATCGCAAGCAATGTTACGAAAATGGCCGACGCCGGAATCTTGTTGGCCATGGTTGTTGGCATTTTATGCAAGAAAAGGAGGAAGAGATGAATAGAAAAGGTAAGTTATGGAAATATGGGTATGGTTACAAAGAAAATGGGAAAAAGGTACATTCAGACAGTTTATTCCAGTTCAAACATGAAGAGCGAGCCACAAAATCATGCAAACAACTACTTATGCCTGCTGACTCACATCAGTTTCAAAAATTTGCATTAAAATGTCATAACACGCCATTCCTTCCTCATTCATGACTATGATTGTCGCGTAATTTTGAAACAGGTTTCAAACAGCTAGGACATTTTTCAAGTCATGAACATCTGTCATATGGATGTCGAGGGTCTAATTTACACAACGTGATCTGTCATGAAGTCATGATGTATGCTAGTGGCACACAATAGTCAAAAGCAAAAATCATACCACGAAAATTCAATGGCCTTCAAAGAAAGTTGACTGTATTTACATCTCAAGACAGCAAGCGTCCCTATCCTTTCCATACGGTAGTCCCCTAAGTTTGCCCCACTGCCCTTAACAAGCAACTTTCCCAAGAGTTGGGGGGTACTCCCATGTAAAAGAGATGAGGGTGGTCTTCGTCTCGTTTAGGGATGTAAATAGCAGCTGGATTTTGGTCTCACTGAGGGCTGTCCATAAAGAAATTACCAAAAATTGCCCTGATTTTTACAGTCTCTCTGAGTAATTTTGCTACCCCTGCGTCTTGTTTCTTTGACACATAAAAATTCTCAAGGACGCAGAATAATAATTATTGATGGCTTGCGTCCTTTGGGACGCAATGATCAATCAATCTAAAAAATGTTTTTGAAGAATGTCCTTTTCCCTTAAAGTGAGGCACCTGTTGTCCACAAAATCATTATCTATGTAGAAGCATCCACCGCAATGGAAAATACAGTCGAACCTCCCAGAGGTTCCAATTAAATGTAGCGCTTTGACAGGGGGAAATTTTGGTGTTTTGGATTGGCCGTCGCTTATGGAAGCTGCTCGAACATGGAGGTTCGCCTGTACTACTAACTGTTGTGAGTCAACTGAGGAATATTCTGTACCAAAGGCACCAGTACAAGGCGTCAGTTTAAGCTTATATTAAGTATAAACCGGTTATACTGTTTCTACACCAAGTATATATACATGGTCCATATGACAGCGAGGTGATCGATAGGTGTGAGCTTTTTCAGCTAAACTGTACTGTTTATATCCACAGTGACTGGCAATTCTGCAACTATTCCAACTTCATACATGTACGAAGTAAAGTCTACAATTAAAACTTCTTTCACTTGCACTTAAAAAACGCTAAGTTTTATTATTATTATTCTCGAAATATGAATTAATAAACAACATAACACTTCCATACCTCCTACTGTAGGCTTGTAATCTCTTCTTGGATGGCTGTTAACATAACGCTGAACAAAGCTCGTTTTTCCCACTGTGGCATCGCCTATTATGATCACTTTAAAAGTTAATTCGGACATTTTAATGAACTTTTTGTCTAACTTAAGACGCAACCGGCGGCCGCCATTTTTCGCTCCGGAAGTTCACGTGACTTTCAGTTGATCTGTTGGAAACTAAAACATACCGGAAGTGATCTATATACGTTTCAGCGGGACGGCAGCGGGACTAAACTTAAGGGAGACTATTAAAATAAACCCCTGAAAAATTGACCCTCCTGAAAGTATTAAAAACCTCACACTTTGTTTTGTCATCACTTCTAGAGAACTCTCTCCCCACAAGAAAGAATAGAACAGGACACGCAGGATGTATTTTGTGTCTCTTTTGCCACAGAGATACCACCTGACCTACATGTATTCAATAAAAGCACAGAGAGAGAATGCAAGCAAGCTGAGATAAATGGCTGTTGCCTGGGTGGGGAGAGGAGAAAGTCTCAGGTTAGGATAAAAAATCCAAACACCTTTGTGTAGGATAGACTTAGAGCGAGGCTAGCCGTGCGTAAACAAAGCTTTTTAAATCTCCTGAACCAAAATGGCCGCCGCGTGATAAAGGTCTATATAGGATCGAAGGGATTATAAAATAGGAAAACTGACTGGCTGGGGCCACTAATAGCGACATTCCAGCCAAGATAACTAAAATGAACCAATCTTTCTTTGGATCCTAGTTGACGACCACTTTTGAGTAACCTCTCCCCCCAGGGGAGAGGGGTGGGCTACTCAACTAAGGTTTGTTTTCGGGGAGCCTCCAACCCAAGGCCCAAACACTTACCCTTTCCTCAACCATTTTGGACAGAAAAGGTACCCTCTCCATACACCTTCTATTGAAGAATGGTACCCCTTTAAAAGACCTACGTAATGAGAATAATACCGTATTTATTCGATTAACCGCCCTGGGCGCTTATTAAATTTTTGGACCTTGAAAGTGTGCGCTTAGTCGAGGTGGGCGCTTATTCGAGGCTGGGCGCTTATTAAATTTTCACCATTTTCAGCAAGTGAAGTATGTTTATTTTGCAACAAAACAATAAATGCTAATAACAAAACGCGAAGAAGTAACAAAACAAGGTTTCTGTAAAATACTCTGAAGAAAACTCCGTCCTCGGGGAAGTCTCTTATTAGAATTTATTCACTTAAGTGGGTGGGGTGGGGGTGAGCACTTATTTGGGTTTGATTGGGAGGAGGAGGGGATGGGTGCTTATTCGAGGTGGGCGCTAATTCGAGTTTGGGTGCTTATTTGAATAAATACGGTAATTACTAAATCAGGAAGTCTTTTTGCTATTTTCATGCAACATTTTATAAATCAAAATAATAATTCCATATTAAAGGCACATCTTTTCAAAACAATTTGATTAATTAAAAGACCTTTTAAATACTTAAAGTGTAGATTTTTCTATCCTTTCATACTTTCACTCATGAATTCCCTACTCTTCATTTACCTGAAGCCCAAAAAAGGTTTTCCTTGTGGGTGAAGCCTTCCTATTAAGGCTATTAAAGGAGTGCCCCTGTCCAGACCACAAGGCCTTTTTACAAAATGAGGCTAAGTAGGCTCATAATTCTCATTTCACATTAAAAGGCTTTGCACTTGGTCTCAGCTTCTAAAAAATTGGATGCACCAAATTCATGCACAGTCTTCCACACCATTAATTGCAGGCAATCATTAACAAATAACATTTAACAGTCGCATATTTCTGATCTCTGAACATATAAATACTTTATTTACAAAAGTTAGATACAAAATTGATTTAGAGTAAGTCTTCGAGCATGGTGCATTCAGTTCACGTAATAATAATAATTAATTTGTAATAATTATTAATTAAATGTACACGCCATCAATGAAATACATCTTCACATTATTCTTGCACTGCATTTCACCATAGATACCACTCTATAAAGAATGACATATATAGAGTAGTAAATCTTCAAACCCCAAGACCTAGCGTTTAATATCTCTTACCATGACAAATGACAATAAAATATATTTATCAGAACTGAGTCGTTTAACCGATGCCATCACTTTGTCAGCTAATGTTGAACTGCGATATGTCAACTAATTCTCAAACTGCTTTTGGAAATAACAGACAGTCGCTCAGAAAGATTGTATGAGTAGACAGTTCTTGGGGTTTGAAGATTTCATTCATGTCACTTTTTAAGACTAGATTTTTTATTATTGTGAAAGTAGAACATATTTGTCTCACACATTTGAGACGCAAAAAATATTATAAAAGCAAGCCCTGATTATTTTGTTTTCCGAAAAAATATTGGTGCAAAAGACTGATATAGTATTTTTTTTATCTTTTATTGAGTGCCCATTCCTAGTGACGCTTGTACCTGACAAACTCCCACCAGAGAAGAAGAATATATCAACCAGTTTGAAAAAAGGACCAAAAAAGAGTTGGACTTAAGAGTATCTTAAATCCAAATTCAAGAAAATTTCCCATTTCTTTCATTTTGTAAAATACTGTAGCACACAGGTGCACACGAAAGTACTGCCTAGGAGTTCCCATTTGAATAGTCACATAATATAATTTCATCCAAAGACTGAAAAGTACGTGTAAAATACATGCAAGTGGCACCACAGGGAAGTACTGCTCCATATCTTTCATTTTAATAGTCACAATTTTAACATTTAATCCACAGAATCAAAAGTTAGAACCATCTTGTAACTGCTCAGTGGCTCTCATTTGAATGTTCACAATTAATTTTACGATTTCACCCATGAACTTCTGAACAGCACTTTTTTGTGGGTATATATGTCTTGGCCCTTACTACTAGCTCTGAGGAAGAAATCCTAAGGTATGACCAAATTAATGAAATTTCAATGAAAGCTACAAAGCAGTACTTTTCTTTTCTTCACAGTTAACTTAAAATACTTTAAAAAGTGGTTCTGGGTGAGTCGTTTTACAAGGGATTTCAAACATGTTAGAATGAAATCCTTACATGTTAAAATTCAACTGAGATCCTTTGATCCCAGAACTTTCATATTCTTGGGGACTAAAGGGATTTTGGAAAATACTGGAGCCAGTACGTAAGCATCATTGATAATAATACAAATATGTATAACAGGTTAAGACAGAAAAAAAAGGAAAAAGAGAATAATATTATTAATGTTAAAGTAATAATATTTCTCTACATTATAACTTAGTACCTGTTTTGTTTGCAGCAAAATATAGTCTACCATATTTTCATTTTTTTAGTTTTACAAATAATAATTAACAATTTATAAGATGTAACTCTGGAAATAATTTGAACAACTAAAATAAATTAATATGTAAATATTAGTTCCAATGTTTAAATTGCATGTTTTGGATGTGACACAAATTTTGCTTTGGAAGGTTTCTGGTTTTCTTGTCTCTAAACAATCAACATTCCTGACATACTTCCAGAGCTCAAAGTATACTGAGGCAAAACATTCCCATATCACGCATGTAAGAAATAACTTGAAATACTTTAGTATCAGCTGTGCACAATGTGAATGCTTAATCAATCAGAGAGATTATGAAAATGAACAAAACAAACTCAAAAATGAGTCTCCCTTGAAGACAACAACTACAGGTATTATTCAAACAATTCCATACCACGGCTGATGTGGACAAGAACGAAGAATACACACATGAATATTTGAGAAAAAAGGCTAAACCATACAAATTTTTGTTCACTATTGTCAAAGGTCTTTTACAAGTTTATTTGTCAACTGAAGATATGGCCTTGGAAAAAAAGTTCCATATTACTGTTTGGTGCAAATTTGACTGAAAGAGTCAGCACACCGTAAAAAAGAAAATCCTAGATTTTGTTTCTCGCATGCACATTCTTATTATATAAACCTTATCTTTCACCTTGTCGAAAAAAGGTTTAAAGAAAAAAATTGTTTTTAAATAAAACTACAACAGTTGGAGACAACATAATATTTTACATCCGACGCTTGCATTTAAATATTATTTTTTCCTTTCTCACCCTCACATAATATTAATATATTTTTTACTTTGATATCTTTCTTTGAAGCTACTACACTGACAAAACTTAGCGAGGCCGAAAAACACTACTAACACTGCCTTTATTCACTTCCATCTCTCGAAGAAAATGTTAAGAAGTTATGTGCGGCTTTTGAGTCTGGAAGAAAAATGAAAATGTGACCAATCAAGTGAAAGCTACTGAGCATTGCTTTACAGACAGTGCATTCTATTATGTGGAGTAAAACTTTGGAGTGAAACCGTGGATGAATTTCCCGCGAAAGTGTGAAAAAAATTGATTTAGCTTTACGTTTTAGTGAAACTAGTAAATCACAATATTTTGTGACCCTAGGAACACTTTTGAGTGCAAGAGTTTATTAAAAGAGTACTACTAATAATTGTTAACCAGATGATCTGCTTACCATTACATCGACAAAGGCCTCAAATCTTGAATACCTCACAAAAAGGTCCATTCAATGTTATTCAGTTGTGGCGACACAAACAAGAACCACCAGACTTACAACTTCTGTTACATTTATGCCTTGCATACCAGTGGCATATCATTAAAACAGGAACAAAACATAAACAAATGAATCAAACAACATTAGATTGTGGTTTCTGGCACACGGTGTGCTGAATGTTTTGCCGAGGTTCTGTCTTGACAAACACTGTATTTGGAGGACTTTTAAGCTGTTCTGTGACTTTGACAATAACGTTCTGACCTGTTAGAGGTTGTTGTGAGATGAATGATTGTGATGGAGGAGCTGGTGCGAGGCGAGGTTGAATAGGAAGCTGCTTTATAAGTTGAGAGTTGATGTGTTGTTTTTGTTGTTGAAGTTGTTGCTGCTGCTGCTGAATCTGTTGGATAGTAATCTGTTGTAACTGTTGCTTTTGTTGGGCAACCTGTTGCTTAAGCTGTGCAATTGGTTGCTGGGAACTTGATATATTATTGTGATTGATAAACAGCTTCGTTTGGTTGCCCTGTGGACTTGTAACTACAACAGTCTTCTGTTGTTGTGTTATGACTGGTTGCTGAGATGAGAGTGACTGGACCACTTGCACGTGAGATGACGGAGAGGGTGCCTTTTGCACCCCTTTGTGAGGAGATCCTTGCCGAACATTCCCCACTTTTCCTATAAATGAAAATGGACATTAGAGTTCTTAATTACATTTAAGACATTCCAAATCTCTTGAACTGACCCTCTTGAACTGAGCATCTAAGAATTCTTTATATGATGATCACAATGACATAAAGAAATCAGCCAAATTTGAGATTTATATGTTTGCACAGATCAAAACAATTTTTTGTTGCATTCCCTTAGCACACCACCAAACTGAAGTTTTAGAAATGACGGTCATTTAACCAAATCTGAGATGTTTTTTAAAGACCTCATCAAAGAGAAGACATCTGGCCTTCTATGCAACTACAAAAAAATATACTATCTTTCTTTAATACTAGTTTATTATCATGTATCATTGTTTTTGTCTACCTCTGAATTGCGGCAGGAACTGACAATGAAACTATTTTATCAGCCATTTAAGTGTTATACGGCCGTATTGTTGACACTGACCGATATTTTTAAAACCTGTAGAGCAGTCCTCTTAAATCTCTTCAAAAAGAGTTGTGTTTTGTCAGAGGATGGCATTAAACTCTGGTTATTGACCTGATTGGTCAATTAAGTCACAATGTTATTGGCTCACTGTCAGTTAAGTTGCTAAGTCATAGGCTATGAAGACTCTACAGTGTAAATGTGAGCGGTGCATTGGGATCCATCTTTTGTCAAAGTTATAACCACGATCATTCTTATTGTTAGTCAAATCAGTTTGTCTAGTCACCATTGTTGCCAGTTTTGTTTGAGTTTGTCAGTAAGTCACTACAGTCGAATCCCGGTAACTCAAACCTTCTATATCTCAAACCTTCCGCTTACTCGAAGCAATTTACATTTCCCTTCAGATTGTTTTCTATATAATTTTACCCTCAATAACTCAAACTCCTGATTACTGAAACTTTTGAAGATTCAAATTATCTGGAGTCAACTATATTTTGTAAGGTGCTGGTGATTGCTGACTCCTGGGTTCAAACCATTTACCATATTTACCATCTTTCATGCTTACACTTGATATGCTAGCTGGAGTTTATAACTTACAAAATGTAAAAGGCTTACAGCTGTTTTGGATAACATTAGACCTGCATTGTCGTACACATTTTAGATTTTGGGTTTTTCTTTGGCGTCAATCAAACCGTTACCATAGCATCCAATCCTTCCTTCTGGTTTTGGAACCGCTAAAAGAAAAATTTCACAGTCGTCTTCACCTTGGGAATCTAAACTTGCCATGTTTCAGTAAGAAGGTAAAAAAAATACTTGAGAGCTAAAACGTGAAAAGTTAACATCACACAACAGAACATTAAAGACTAAATCCTCCCGATTGACAAGACATAGAGTGAGAAAACTTAGCCACTAGGCCTCTAAATTTTGATTGACATCACAGAAAAACCTAAAATCCAAAGATGTTTCCGACATCGCAGGTCGCATGTTATCCAAAACAGCTGTAATGAAAATCACAAGCAAAATACTTCATAAGCAAAGTAAACTTGCCTCGCTGATGCATGCTGGTACTCAACGGGGACGAAGGCTGCTGCATAACTAACTGTGACTGATGCTGGATCATGTTATTGAAAATTATATTCTGTCCTTTACTAAGATTTGTAGAAGTTGCTGTTGATGCTGTAACTCCAGCAACAGATGTAATTGCATTCTGCGTTGCTGAGTTGCCCTTGATCACAAAATTCAGTGGGTATCCCTTGACAGTTTCTCCCGGCTGGGGTGGAGGTGGCGACGGGCCAGTGCCATTGGGAAGTGACGTCACTTGCACATTACCATTACCCTGGATAAATTATCCATCGTAATTATTTAATTAGTCCTGGGATTACAAAAATGTGTAGGAGTTTTAGATTGGATGGTGATCCGGAGAGCTTATATTCAGCAGGGACACGAGGAAACAATGATTATCCTTCCACACTTACTCTACTCACACTATTCACTTTCCTTTTTTTAAATTTAAAGTCGTCCTAGAGTGCAGGGCTGTGCTCTATCAGAGCCCAGCGGCCCCTGGCGCCTAACATTTTCTCTCGGCAACTAGAAAATCTTAGTTTTTTCATACAAATCATTTGCGGCGCACCCTAGATTTTACAGGTTCAGAGCACTGCACTCCCTTCAATTTTCGTGAGAGCACAGCCTTGCTGGAGTGTATCCATCCTTAAAAGTCCTTGATAATATCATTTTGAAATGGAGAGTGAAAAAAAATGAACTTTAAGTTTACCTGGGAGTTTACCAGGGGTAGACGGCCGAGCTACAGGGAGAAATACCAAAATACTGTTTTTAGCAGGCTGACAGGCCTCCAAACAGAAGGGCTTATAACAAGATGGTGGACTTCAAACTGGGATGTTAAGGGGATTTCGCTTCAAAGTCATTGATCAATGTGCTAAGATTTTAGGATTCAGCTAGATGAGACAAATCGCCTTTGGAAGATTGAAATGTTTGGAGACAAAGCGTGGAACAATTATTGGTCTGGACAACTTAAATGAAGTGACTTATTATTAATAATTTATTTAAACATTTTAGTTTTTTTTGAAAGTGTACATTCAAGCTTAAGTTCCCAAGTGTAAGGAGAAATGTACCTGTTTGAAGAATATAGGACTGACTCTCTGACCAGCAGAGGTTGATGTCACCTTCCCTATAACAAGGCAAAGAAAAATAATGACATTCAAATAAATTATTAATTATTAATAATTATTAATAATGATTTAACTTTCATTATTATTATTATTATTATTATTATTTTTATAATGTCAGGCTACAACTGAAGGTAACATGTATTAAGTGATCATCATAATACACACCAGTTGAAGGACCAACTTGGGAAGTGATCTGAAATGATAAACAAAGAAATGTGTTAAACAAATACCAGCAAAAAAAAACAGGAAAAATGCTAATTCCTATCATTTTCCCATGAATCAAATGGAATGAACAAAATACTGTAACACACATCTACATCAAACTGATACAAGTAGCGGTATTATGCCATCAAATTGAACCTCCTTCATGGTTTGTGGGTTTTGATTCAAAGCATTTGGATTGAAACCCACAAATCATGAGCAAAGTTCAGGATATGCCAAATTCAACTCCTGAAAAAATTGGCCACCCATGACAAACTAGAAGAGCTAGAGTTGGAAAAAAAAAAGAAATGTGAAACCCCACAAATACTATGTTTTATCAACAGGACAAAAAGTAAGACACCTGTTGGCAAATAGCTTCGAAGTTTCTCCGAACGTTTAAGTCCACAATGGCAACCAGCTTTACAAGGCGCTAGCTGGCGACCAGCTATGAAATTCTGGTCACCAGGAAGGCCCAATTTCGGACCCTGTAAACAGCAGTTTAAGGCCAGCTCACTTGAACAGTTTTATATTTTTTAATTATGCTGCTGAAGGACAACATGAACAGACTATAAAGAGCAATATCTAAGTGACTATCCTAAGACAATAATGATAAATGAAACCCTTATACACATTAACATTGATATAGAGAGAGGATATTACATGGCTGGGAGGAGATACGAAACTTTTCTTCAAGTGTTGAAAAATATTTCACAAGTGAGTGCAGTGAACACAAGAAAAGAAATTTCTTTTCTCCAAGCAGCCATTAATTTTCTATTTATTGTAATATTCACCAATGAAATACCAAAACAATTTACTGTACTATTTTTTGCTGCAAAAGGCACGATTTATTTACCATGTAGCCATATCAAAGGTGATTTTTTTCACATAATTATGAAGATAACATATTATTTTCATGTGTGAAGATATGATGATTTCATGCAAAAGCTCACCTAGTTTTTTTTATTGGTGTTTATATAATAAAATATCTTTCATGATGTTACTCTATTGTATTCATTGTTTGGTGCAGAATGATTAAGAACTCACCTGTACTCCTTTGTATGCAGATGATGATGATGATGTTGAAGCCACAGAACCAACTGTTACTTTTCCTGCTACAGGTGCAGGTAGAATTTCCTTTACATTAGTAAAACCAGGTTGAATTTGTCCAGTTATTGTTCCTACATTTGAAATTTGATTTCCACTGGCAGCTGATATCAAAGACACCGTGTTAGCTGCGACATATGTAGTCTGTGTGGTCGCTACTGACCCTTGTACAGAATTAATACCAAGCGCTGAGCAAAGATTTAAACTGGAGTCTAAAGTAGCATTTCCAGCAACGCTTAAGTTAGGCCCAGGCCCAATGGATGCTTTTGTCACTGTCACACCTAGTGGGTGTCCAAGATTAAGTGGGTGTCCTCCAGACACATTAGTCTCAATATTTGCAACAATATTTCCCATATCACTAATAGCCTGACTGCTGGGATCAGGTTTAATGTACGTTGATACTGTTGGACCATTTGAAGTTCCAATAGAATCTAAAAAAGTCCTTTTATTCTGCAAGGCAGTTCCTTGAATTGAGCTGCTTCTTGAGTTGTTTAAAGTTGTTTCTACATGGTTCAAAGACTGTCCAATGCTCCCTTGTTTTAAAGACTTGTTCCTCGGGGGAGGTGGAGCTTTCAAAAAATTGTTCAATGTCTTGTGTGAATGACCTTTATATCTTTCTAACACTGAAGATAAACCTATTAGAAATCATAAAAAATAGCTTAGTAAGACAGTGTACTATTAATAGTAAAAACCCACTTGTAAGAACCTAGCACATTTTTATGTCTGGAAAAAAAAGTCAAAACCCCCAACCCTTTTATTGAATATAGCATTTTTGACAGGAAAGGTACCCCTTTTGTATAACCTTTTATTGACAAATGGTGCCCTTTTCAAAAACCTACCTAAGAACTTTGGATCCTTTTATAAACTGCAGTAAATGCAACTTTGTCTTTGTGATGTGAATTAATCACAAAACAAGAATGTTTTCTCAACTTTTTCACAACCTGGCATTAAAAATGCATCTGCTATCCCCAATGGGCCTTTTTACACACTAAAATGACAGACTTCCCTAACCTTTCATATACGTCAACTGGTGAAATCCCCTCCCTAAAATATACCTGGCCCCACTTGTTCAAAAGGTGGATAACACTATACACTGGATTAATACCTGGACTTGCCTCCTTGCTAACGCAATTGCTTTTTCTAATACTTTTCCGCTGGATAGTGATTTATCTAGTAGATAGCACTATCCACCTCTTGAACGACTGGCAGCAGAAGCCTAGAAATGGTAATACCCCTTTTTGGGTGGGGCCTTCCTGTAAAGGCCATTATAGGGTGTAACCCCTCGGGGCAATTTCAAGACACAATACATTACCAACAAGAAATACGACAGTATTGAGGATACCTTGATTTGAAGACTGCCCTACTGTTCTCATAGCTGGTCTTTGCAGTATGGCAGCACTTGCTTTGTTAGATTTTGTTCTGTTGAAAAGCAACATGAGATGCAGCAAACAGATGTTATTGTAGTGGAAATACAGCGTATTGTAAGTGGAAAATGTTCTTTTTACTGCAGTCACACAACTACTAATAATCCTCAAGTGGAATTAAGTTAATGAGTTACAAAGATGAGCAGTCTTTATTTGTTGCTGTGTGCCACTAGAGGAACAGGTCAAGGATTTTTGTCAAGAGGATCCAACTTTTGGCACACTTTTGAAGCAAATAACATTTTCCATTTTAGAAATTTGATGTCATGATACATGCAGTACAGCTGACATAATGGATCCAACTTAAACACATTCACCTCTTGGATTTAGTAATAAACGTTGTTTGCCTAGATTTCATCCATTCATAGGTGTTTCAAGATAGCATAGCAAATGTCCCTTTAACTCTATCAGACTTTTCAGTGGCGATCTCTTTTTTGTTTTGTTGCAGTTTTTGTTCCCTTTGGTGCCTGTTCCTCTTGAATTTTAAACACGATGTGGTACAGTTGATTTTATATCCTTTATCTCTTCATCAAAACCTTAGCTTACTGTAAATTAAGCTACAGGCAGCAATACACCTGACTGTATAACTCCCAGGGGTGCATGAAAATGGTAGTCTAGGGCAAAAAGGGGATAGTAGGCAGCTCCTAAAAACTTCTAATTTCATTGGTTCTCCATAACACGCAGCTCCATTGTTTTAGGGATACAGTCATTGTTATATTTCTATGTCTTCACAGTCAATTCTGTGGGGCCTTGTAAAGAGACGCATTCCGCCCCCCAAAAAACTCCGTCCAGTAGTCCGTGACAAGTATATTAATTTTATTGATGAGCAAGTAACTTTTAAAGCGCACTTGCCCAATGGGGAAGAGTCCAGGCAAGTCATCCTCTAATAAAAATTAATCATTAACTAAGACGAGCAAGAAGTGGCCTTGTCCAAGCAAAATGTGAAAGCTGCTTGCTCAAAAGACAAGTCCAATGTCTCCTATGTTTAATTTGTTGAGGCAAGAAAGACCAGATATGCCACATGGTTCACACAGAATTTTTTGGGAAAAAATCAAGGACTTTTCAAGGACCAAAATAATTTTTTCAAGGACTTCTTTTTCCCATAATTTGACATAAAATGACATGAAGTAAAATTACAAACCTGTGGAAAATGTTCAGATAATTTGCGTCTACTACGGACACAATCTGACTAGACTATTGTTTGAGCTTTTGCAAACTGACATAAATCTTTGCATCCAAGTCAGCCAATTCTTGCATTTTCTATAGGCAGTGAGTTTTTCTGAGTGAATTGGCTAGGGTGACAAAAGTTAATTTGCCTGTGGCTTCTGCTTTCAAGCAAAGTTTGTCTGGTGTTTCAGTCATATATCGGAATCTACTCTTGCCTTTTTCTTTTTCATTTCCTCAATCTCCTCAAATTCCCGCTTCTTAATGTACCGACACTGACCCTTCTGCCTTAATCTTTTTGACTGGGTTGCCATCGCCATTCCAATTCAAAACAATATTGAAATATCCGTACTTCTAAATGCATAGGTGGAGGAGGGTTCGCTTATTGCAATGATTGCAATACCTTCCCCCAGGAAGACGAATACCCTACATGTAGGCTATTTCAAATAACGGCAAAAGAACTTTAGCGGGAACACCAAAATTACACGAAAACACACTTTCATGATCACTAAGAAAATTTACATATTGCTGTGCTTTCAAATCTTTCCTTTGCGCAAAACACTTTTTGTAATCAACAGGCTATTTTCATTCAAGGAGCTTTCAAAAATATTCAAGGAGTTTTGGGGAAAATTCAAGGACTTTTCAAGGACATGATGCTTTTTCAAGGACTTTTCAAGGCCCATGCGAACCATGTCTCAGTACATTTCATTAAAGCAAGGTGCACGGTTTTCTTGTTACCTTGGGAGTGATGGATTAAGACATCTCTCTACCATAGAAAGAACAGCACATCGGAGATGATCACTTCTGCGATTGAAAACATAACAGCCTCTTCCTACTGATCTACTTCCAAAACGACAAGACTGCGAAAAGAAGAAATTTGTGTAAGACAATAAATTTCCTGGGGGGTTACCTTCCTGTTACACTGCACAGTGTACACTGTTCAAGGTAGTTCTTACTTTTTCTCTGTGGATGAAATCCTTAACTGTGACCATTTAAACGAAAGCTACAGAGCAGTACTTTCCTGTGGTACTGTTTATTATTCTGTACAAAGTGGTTGTTAGTGTTGAGTCTGGATGAAATCCTAATGTGTGACCATTCAAATGAAAGCTACAGGGCTGATCTTTTCTGTGGTTATGCTACACAAAGTGGCTGTAGTTTTTGAGTTTTTGGAGATCCTAAAGAGTTACCATTTAACTGAAAGCTATCGAGAGGTACTCGTACATGTGGTACTTAATACAAGCATGCTTTTCAGTTTGTGAAGTTTGAAATTTTTCTTGATGTTTTAAGGCAGTGTTGAATGTTGGCAAGTTGACCCAAGGCTGGATATAATACATGTACAAACTGTCACAGAGCAATGTAACGATGAAAATGATTCACTTACTGTCATGGGTCTAGGATGACGATTTAAAGTCATCACCCCATTCAAGGTTGTGGCATTAGCAGGATGACTGTTTTCATTATCATTAGAAGTCTTGACAGCTCCACTTGCACAAACATTTTCATCTGTGAAAAAGGGTAAAAGGTCATTAAAGTAAAGGTACATGATAAAGCTTAAGCAACAAAGACGACCACAACAAGAATGGGCAAAAATGCAATAGGTTTAGATTAGCAAAACTCTGCACATGCATCCTGTTTTTTGTACATTTCTTTGCCCTCATACTGCAACAAGAAACTTCCTGATTTTTACACTTTGATGGGGTTATAAAAGCAAGAAAAGCCTTTTTCTTCTTCTTTTTTTAACTTAGATACAGTCCTTAAGTATTCAACGCCAAAAAAATTCACCAACATTCGACAAAATGAACAACATGGAAGACGAGCAATAAAGTTTAAAACAGCATAATAATATATTAACATTTCAAGAGACATTTTTGAAACTGTCTTCCTCATCATTGTTTACATTATTTCAACAGCAACTACAAAAACCTATTATCGACCTTACAACTGTACACTAGTGAATAATCACAATAAATCAAGGAAATATATTACAACAAAGAGCAAATAAATTCACCTTCTATGGACGAAGATCTCCCAATAGTTGACCTGTTGTCAAAGGCAAGCAAGTTTCATTAAATCTCACACAATACATACTGGTGCGTGAAGACATGTTCACACTTGTTACCCAAGCACCAATATCTGGGTACTGGTACATGTGTGTACAAAGTGGTGTGTTCACACACTGAGTGCCCAATAAGGGCTTCAAATTTCATCATCTTCAAGGTAAGGTCTTATATTTTCAACATCTTCCTGGCAAGATATTGCCAGTGAGGTGATGAAATTTCAAGATCTTGCGGGGAAAATGTTGAAAAACCAGTAGATCTCACTATATGATAACTTGCCCCTGTAGCTCACAAAATGGATAACACACTAAACTGGTGGTCCTGCCCAATAAGTAACCCTGTGCATTTTTACTCTATATCGTTCAGTCAGACATCATTTTGAAATGTGAGCATAGCCAGGAGTTATGAGTATGCAAAGCAGTGAACTGTGATCAAAGTGCACTCAGGTATAAACCAATGTCCACTTTCGTGCCCAGTTTCACGATCTTGACATTACTTTTCTCAGGGAAATGGACGTGTTCACATTGGATCTCAAGCATGGTAACAGAGCACATGGTAAATGAGCAATAAAATAAAACAAAAATAGTGTTTAGCCAACCAGCAGCTCATGAAATTTTAATTCAGACTAAGATAACTTCAGTTGGAATTTAACGTTTATAAATTGATGGGTTTGTGCTGCTGCAGTTGCATAGCAACAAATCATTAAAATACAAAGGTAAACTTTACCAACCTCGAGCTTTCTGAGGAGGTCACCGAGGCTTCAGATGTACTTGTTGTTCTCTTAAGAGTAGCATCTAAGGACTTCTGTGCTGCCTGTTCTTGTAGTTTAAGAGCTTGATTTTGCTGCTGCTCTTTCTCACAATTCACCCGTGCTTTATGTTCGGCAAGCAGTTCATCAAAAGGTTTCCGTCTGCCGGGAACAGCACGCCGTAATGACAGAGCATGTGTCTGAAGGAGATTCATGTTTATATTAGTGTGTTATTTTCTAGCTTTTGGACACTTATATTAACAACATTTACCTTTAACACTCTGTTTGACAATAATAATATTAGTTTTAGTTCCCTACTAGACTTGCAAGATGCTTTAAATTAACCAATAACATAAATAATTTTTTGCATGTAGCTTTGATTTTATTACAACTTCTATTTAATTGTAATTTTTTCTGGATAACCCTCTTCAAACTGCTCAAGCAAGTTATGGGTAACAACAGTACACAGCTATAATGTGGGAAGAGGTTAAGTTTATGGACCGAGACCCTCGCTTGTACTCTCATTGAGTTATAGAGGCTATTCACATAAGATTTCATCCTGACAACATCAACAGAGACTGGAACTGAGAATCCTGAAGCAGGAATGCTTATAATCAGTCAACACAGCAGCCAATCACTACTACAGGGGATCACTGAGGGAACAGTTTCCTCCTCTAAAAATGCCAACAATGCTTTGGATCGAAACCAACCAACCAATCATAAGCGAGGTTCGGGATACACTAGTCACTAACGACCACGGTGGTACAGATAGTCCCACTCAGTAATCAACGCTGTCACCTGATGAAGACCTGCAGCAGCGTGCAAAGAAAGTCGTGTCCTGTAGAGCCCAGGGCTAGTGGATTTTGTTCTCAACTTGCTCGACAGGCAAGTACTGTTTTGGGAGGAAATTCAAATTAAAGATGGATTACAACCAATCCTGCTAATCGAAAAGGGTTCTGGGGCTGGTTGAAATGACTTGTGGGCTAGTACATACTAGCTACAGCTTGCCTGAATGGCAGGCTGTAAAACTGACTTTCTTTACACCCTGCCTGCAGTATGTGGTTGAAACATTGTAATCAATATCTGAGTGACTGTCGCAAGAAAAAAAAAATAAACAAAACCCTTTACATAACTTTTTTTAACCACCCGGTGATGGAAGGTGAAAATCAGAATTCATCAGGTGGTTGAACCCCTTTAAGTCTCATGAGTGTAAAGATTCAAGTTAGAAGTTAACTAAAATACATTTGACTAACATCTCTGTTCTTACATTTATTGCTTGACGCTATCAAAACTATCCACACTAGCCTTTCTCCTACCTTGCAAGTAAGCGAGCGTGTACACTGCTTTTGAAGTTCCGCTACCCAAACTCCACAATGCTTGTCAGCATCAAACTCTCGTTCTACAGAGAGAGGTGAAATGTTCCTCAAACAATTACAATACTTTATTATTAATAAACACCTAAAGGAGATCAATACCAGCATGGTTCAACCTCTATTAGACCACTAAAATGTACCACTCTAAAACAGGCAGCCATTTATGAAGTACAGTCGACCTCCGGTAACTCGAACCTTCTAACTCGAACCTTCTGCTAACTCGAAGCAATTTTCATTTCCCTTTGGATCGTTTTCTATATAACAATATTTTACCCTTGATAACTCAAACTCCCGATAACTCAAACTTTTTTCTATTTCCCCGGCTTCAAGGTTTAACTTATCAGGAGTCAACTGTATGATGATTTTCTAGTTGCAGTTTAAAGACAATAAAATCATAAATAGACCAGTTCTCCCTTCAAGTCTTGGGGGACTAAAACAAAAGAAATGTACTTTTTTTATTGCTCAGCCTCAAGATGATTTCTTTCGTATTATTCCCCTAAGACTTGGTGTCAAGTTTGAATATTTTTGATATAACAAAATTGGTCTATTAAATTACAGGTGTTAGATCTGATTCAGATGCAACATTTTACCATTAATGCAAATGTTATGTTAGGTAAAACTGTTGTTATTAAATGCCTTTTCCTTTTTCCTTCTATCCTTCTTCTTCTGCTGCTTTTTTCTTACGCAGTGCCCTAAAGGGCCCACTCGACTTAAAACAACAGTGAAATTAAAAGCGCACACTCTAATAATTTATAGGAAATTCCTCTTTTTTAAGCTTATCCTTGGATCATTGCATCACATGTGCAATCTAGAATAAAGCAAACAATAGCACAGGTCACCCACACTGCAAGGCTGTCACTAAGCGGGGACGGGGATTCCCCCAAGCTACTATACTGACAATAGGCATGAACCCTGGCTACTTTTATAGCAACAAAAGAAGGGTATTTTTCCACTGAGTGAGTGTAACAAAATAAGTGGAAAATGCTTTTCTCTGGGGGCCTGGATATAGGTCATGTGACCAGAAGGCAGGCAGTTGCTTTTGTTGAGTCCGCTGTTACTGACCTTCCCACCCACCCACCCTAAGATTTCAGTTTTGTAGGCTGTTTGAATGTAATGTGCAACTTTGTAATTTTGTTAGTGTCCCAACTTTCTAGGGGTATGTTGTGTGTACATTTTTATGAATTTGGAACGAAGGTCAAGCTGCAGTGGGTGGCTTGGCATGGCTATCAAAATAGAATCCAGAGAACTTTCCAGCAGTTAAATTCCTGGTCTTACCAATTGCATGTATTAGGCAACCTAAAATCTTAGCAACAGCCTTGTATACCTTATTTTTTAAACAAAACATAACACATCTTTAAAGCCACGCTTGCAAACCAGCCTTAAATACAATCGTTAATCTTTTTGAAACATTGATTATTAAAAACTACTTGATAGTCACGGACAACCTACCTCTTGTTGGAATCTGTTTTCTTGGAGATTTTTTATTATTTGAAGCTTTTTCAGCAGAATTTTTCTTTAATACATTATTAACAAGAGTGTCCGTTTTAACAATAGTGGAGTGACCATGATTGAATAATGGCACTGTCAGTGGCATTTCCTCAATTTTTACTGTGGCGTCCATCAGTTCAATATTCTGATTGGTGATGACTGAGTCTAGAACTTTTCCTTTCCTTGAGCCTGATTGGAGAAGTGTCTCTACTACAGCACTTGATGTCGTTACCATGTCAGGAGAGGAGGGGGTGGGGACAGGTATGGTCTTCTTATGATGGAGCTCTACAAATAATGGAGGTGAAAAAACAATGGTTACCAAAGTGTAGTCAACTCTTTCTGAACAGACACCTCTCCATGGTTCATACAGAATTTTCTGGGAAAAAACCAAGGACTTTTCAAGGACTTCTTTTCCCCAATAACATGAAGTAAAGACCTTTAAAATGTGAAGGTGGAGGGTGGTTCGCTTATTGTAATACCTTCCTTCATTAAGGCACAGTTCCTAGGGTACTTCAAATAACAGAAGATGAACAAAAAACACCAAAATCATAAGAAAACACTTTCATGACCACCAAGAAAATTTGTGTATTGCTGTGTTTTCAATCATTCCTTTGCGCAAACCATTATAATTTTAACGAAGGTTATCTTATTCAAGTCGTTTTCAAAAATATTCAAGGACTTCTGTGGAAAACTCAAGGACTTTTCACGCATATTCCACAATTTTTCAATTTTCAAGGATTTTCAAGGACATGATGCTTTTCCAAGGACTTTTCAGGGCCAGTATGAACCATGTTCTAGGAGACGAACACCTTGGTAAAACAGACACCCACATTTGGTCCCTGCCTTCAATTACTTCCCTTATTTGACTTTTTATAAGACGAATATCAGTCTTAAACAGGCAGTTAGTCCCAGTTATCCCAAAGGTGTCTGTCTTAAGGCTGATTTAGATAGGCTGTACGATTTTTGCTTATGATTATTGTGCACGACTAGCATACATCATTACTTTCGACCATCCACACCCGCAAAATTTTCACTTACGACATCCACAGGTGTCGTGTGAATGTCGTATGTCTAATTTACACGACACAATCTGTTGTGAGGTAATGACGTATGCTAGTCGTGCACAATAGTCATAAGCAAAAAATTGTGCCACCTAAATCATCATTTATGGAGGGTTGAGAGTAGTCAGGGTGTGTTTGTTTAAGGGGCTGGGTTGTGCATTTCTAAAGATAGACCATCTCAAGTTCCAAAAACACTCAATTTCAAAGTAATGCCAAGAGCAACCTTTCAATTCAAAATAAGTTCAATTTGAAAAAAAGGAAAAACTTTTTTTACACCACAGACTATGGGCTTAGCTTCATAATGAAAAAGAGCCCAAGAGCTCCTTGGAAATGGCTTCCTTCAGTGCCTACAAATACTCATATTCAATATCCAAACATTAAAAGTGGGTTACAAAACTAAGGTGCACTTGAGTAGTTTAGACTTTGATAAAGGGGACTGGACATTGGATTAAACACTGGGTTAATTGTTTACAGGGCTTCTGATAGGTTGCAGAAAAAAAGTCAAATTTCACGGGATTTTCAGAGACAGATTTGCAGAAAAATTGGCCCATTTCACAGGAATTTTTGGGGCTAACTTTGCCGAAAAACAATCGGAACATAATTTACCCCTTAAGAGTCGTGGGACGTTGTTTGCTCGTGATTCAAGATAAATCTGCAAGATTACGGCAATTTAAAAACCCCAATAGCTGAGATAAGATTCAAATATGTTGTATTTAACAATTATTCCACGAGGGCACGTTGGATATGAGATGATCGATAGCCAACGAGGCGCATAGCGCCGAGTTGGCTATAATCATTTCATATCCAACAAGCCCGAGTGGAATAATTGTTTTATTAAAAACGCCCACAAAATCTCGTTGAATCGCCCCGACTAGAACAAACCGGAAAAGACAAGGGACTTCCGCTATTCACATGTTACACGTCTATCAAAACTGTCAACGCACGAATGGACTGGCCTAGACTGCATGAATGAAAAATCAAAACATTGTAGCGATGAACATTAGTTTTTTAAAAATTCATAGTGATTCTAGGATTTTACACAGCAGAACAGCTGAAAAAACCTGGCAGATAATGTGAAGGAAAGGAATTTTAAGTGACAGCCGTCGAAATTACTATGAATTTGGATTTTCGGTGCAGTTATAAAAGTAAGAACAACGGAGAAAAACTACCGGTATTACCTCGGTCGCTTGTTATGAAGTTGTTTGAAGCCACAAGCTGGTTTTGCTGAACGAGAAAAGAAGCTATACTGCCGCCTCGATTGCTCTAGTGAATGGCTGCATAGACTGTATTTGTAGCTCGTTACTTGTGATTTATATTCTTGATGTCGGATAAACAAGCTGCAGTTATCTATCGGCGAGTGACTCGATCGGCGAATGGCTTCGCGATCATGAAGAAACAACACTTGTCTTCTTTCGTAGCTGGTCAAGGTACTTTAGTTCCATGTGTTTTCATGTGTTTTTCGACAAACTTTCAAACAAGCTCTTGTGGCTTTTTTGTTTGTTTTTGTCTTTTTTCTTTCGATGAAATTGCATTTCTAGTATTCTAAGAAATGAATTAAAACAATTTGCTTCGGGCGCCGTTCTATCCTTCGCGAAAAAAAATCTCAGCTAGCTTCCAATTTTAAACTGACGCGTACACCGACCATATATGGAGAACATGGTATATTAGCTCATATACCATAACGGCTAAGCCAATCAAAATGCTAGAATTGCATTATCCAATGATTCAGTTTTTAATAATGACATTTATACAATGATGTGAATGCTATGCGAGCTGTGATTGGTCATTGCCCATGATCTATTAGAGTACAGATACATGGATGACGTCACGGGAAACTTGTTTTCTTTGTTTTGTTCAACGTGGCACGCGGTTTTGAAAATGTTTGTGAGATTACTTCGGATTGAGGCAAGTGAAAGCTTCGGAAAAAGTTTAGCAGGAGCTATTTACAAAGAAGAAAAATGGAGAAACGGAGACCAAAAAAGCTATTGACTACTTGACAATGCCTAAACTACAAGAAATCTTCACAACAGTTGCCATCGTGTGTCTTTGCTACGAGAGACTTGCTGTTTTGCAAATTGTTTTCGCTATTATTCTTCTTTGAGCAAGAAAAGACGGTGAAAAACGTTTCGAAGAAACTGTACACAAGTAAGATAAAGAAGAAGCTAAGATGAAAAGTTGTGTTTGGGACTTAAAAAATGCCTAAACTAGCACAAATCCTCAAAAGGTCAAGCGGTTCGAGGCAGGTATGTGTATTGGTCTTTTTCTTTTCTGATCATTGTATAAAACAAATAGATTCCATGTTGCCGTGGGTCTGTTCAGTAATAGATCACAGAGGACGTCAAAATGTGGTAAAAACAACAGTGACACACTCGCCTGCGCCTCGTATGCCACTTCTTTGTTTTTACGACATTTTGACGTCATCTGTGATCTATTACTGAACAGACGCACAGCAACATGGAATCTATTTGTTATGTATTAGATAAGATTTATAGTGAATTTTGGGGTATTTTGCACGTTTTTGTGAATTTTGCAGATTTATCTGGATTTTACAGCCCCGCGACCGCGTGCAGTATCAGAAGTCCTGTCAATAATAAATTCTTGAAAAATATTCAGCGTGAACGTTTGCAAGATTTTATGGTAATTAGGATATAATATCCAAACTGCTATCAGGATAGGTATTATTATGCAACCACTAACTAAGAACCAGATGAACTTTCGCACAAAAACCATGATATATTTACATCTGAAAATAACACGTCGTCGTCACAGGTGAAGAGAGCTCCATTGCAATGGTTACATGATAAATTGCTCCTTTCACAGTGAAAAGAGAAAGAGAACAGGTTTGGTATTTCACTGTAATGTTCTATTTAATAGAACATTACATGGCCGCTTGTAGATACAAAATTTCACTTGTTAGCGTATTTTTAAACACACAAAGAGAAATTTTGTATTTCCACACGGCCACGTTGAATCTTCTTTGTATCCTCAACATGAACTAATAAAGAACTGAAGATTAAGCCTTTCATCCTCAATAGTGGCCAACAAAAAATCCACAAAAAAGGTCCAAGTTTAAGGGTTAAAAGATAATGTGCCAAATAACATGGTCCAGGTCAACAAATGTAAGAATTTAATGGAAAATTAGAACAGATCAAAAGAACAGAAAAGACAAAATAAAAATAGATTAAGAGTCAGGCAGAATTAGAAAATTTAACCCAATATTTGTTTCATTACTTTATTTCAGTTTGTATGTTGTGTGATTTATTTATAGCACTCAGGCATCATCTTTCAGATCACCTTTGTTATGTAGCTGTAATTTTGTCAATAAATTGGAAGTTTAGAGCTTGTAAGTAGTGGAATTTTGTGACAAATAATAATAATAATAATAAATGTCCTCTAGCCACTTTAAGCTCCCCTTTGGAAAAAGAAACAAATTTTAACATATTCACTTGTTGTTAAACATTTGAAGAAGATATCTTGAAACAGACACAGTATTTGTTTCTGTTACTGACTCCCTTTTATGTCTGAAACCTGAGAAGTTGTTGACCAAAGCTTGTCCAAGGGTTTGCTCAGGCACTTAGAATCATGTTTAATGTAAGTGTATCCTGAAGCATCAAACTGGTACACACTCAGTTCTTTTATTTATTTATTTTAAAGAATGAGAGCATTTATGAAATTGTTTTGATGGGAACTATTTGATATCTCTCTACTTGAACACTCAGTGTTCACTCTAATAGATTTCCCATCTTCAACTATGCATCAACAAGTAATTTTGTTACATTGTCTCACAGGCGATAAAAAGTATATTTGCCATTTAGAAAACAAAATTTTATCTCAGCGAGCTTGTTAAAATAAAAAGAGCACAGAGACCACTTTGAAACCAGGAAGTAAAATAATATCACAGTTGGTCAGAGATACTAACTATATGACCAGGAAAGACTAAATAAACAGACAAAATTAAAAGCACTATTAATTGAACATTTGTATTGATTCAATTTAAAAACCAAGCAAAAAGTGTTTATAATTCAGGATTTTAAGATAATACGGAAACAAAAATATATAAGTTAATGTTTCAAACTCGCAAAGTTTGAATTTCAAATACCGCTATGTTTTGGTTCTAAGGCTGAAAGTGACACGATGTTTAAATGACAATGTGAGGAGTCTTTGTCACAACGCGTTGAGTCGATTATTAAACGCATTAAAGTGAAAATTTTTTCATGAAGGAACTTACCACAATGCCGTAACAATGCCGATGCTTTCACCACGCGACCACACTCCTTGCACACAACAAGGATAATTTCCTCTTGTTCTGGGCAAATTCCGAACAGGGTCATATCTGTAGATCAAAGCGTGAAGCATATAAAGTTAATCATGTCCTGCTTACATTATTAATAAACGTGTAAGCCACTCCAAAACTTAAAGCATGTTTGGTTTCGAGCTGCTTATGTGAAACAAAACTTAAATTCTTCTAATCTATGTTAAATGAGCCACAGATGAACAGCCAAGTACATCTCAGACAGCGATCTGTTTGGGGGGTGCACGTACATAGGCAGTCCACACGATTGTCCCATGCTAATTACTTTCAACCTGCGAGTAACAGAACCCAATAGTAGTAAATTTTGCCCTGGGCGGAAACAACTACCTGGCATTTTGTGCAACAATATCTCATTTTTCCAAGTAAGTATAGCTTTTAAAAGTCACACTCATTACCTTCTTGGTGCAATCGGGTGGCTTCTACGGAACCCAAACCATTGTTTTCGTCCACTTCCATTGCTATAGTGGAAAGAATAACACACGGTAAATCCCCTGAAAAAAGTTTTCTTGGCATTTTTTCACGCAATTGCGGCGACAGATAGAAAGCACAATAGCTGTACAAACCTTCTGGCTCCTCCATGGGCGAATCTTCTTCGAAGGAACTCCATGAGCTCCCAGAAAGTAAAGAATGACAGTCTATTTTCGCCATTACAACTTCATTCCCGCTTGTTGCTTTCCATCAATTCCGTGACGTCACTGTCGTAACCAGACGTAAGGTCTCGGAAAATTCCGATAGCTTCCGAACTGAAAATGACAAGTCCATATGATGAGCTCGAGAAACAATTCAATTTTCGATGATTTGGTGAAAGAAATAGGAAAAATAAAAGTGACTGAGCCTAATGAGAAGAGATAAAATGTAATCTTTAAAATCAACGGTGATCAACACCGAGATGTTTTTAGCTGAAAGCTGTTAAATGACGAAGAAAGCAAATAGAACCATTGAACGCGCGGCCATTTTGACTCACTATAAACAATCAGGCAGTCAAATAAAATACGACAAGAATAACGCATCACCTACCTTAAAATAAATAAGCTCATACACTTCCGATCAATCCATTACATCAATTAAACACCCATCATAGCGTATCATGTAAATTTGTTCTGACAAATTGATTCCGCCATTTTGTTCAAGCATCGGAAGTGTGCTGCGGGCGCTAATAGTAACAGCGGTGTGACAACAAGCTCATGCTCAGAGAGGGAATTTTAAAAACATGGCGGATGAAATTGTTTTGAGTTTTCAAGACAGTCTTCTTCGTCAATCAGATCTAAGATTGCTGGAAGAAGGTCGGTGGCTAAACGACAGACTTATAGGATTTATGTTTGAGTATGTATTTTCTTCTTCTCTTCCAAAAATGTACAGAAGCGAATTTTTGCTCGATAAGTCTCGTTTCTAACCGGTCGAAAGTTAACTTGTCTTTTTGTAATTTTCAATTTATGAACGATACCGGGAAAAGATATTGAATTTGTACAAAGAGACAAAATCTAAGATTTACAGCCGAGGATGTAGCTGTTATTTAATATTTTGTTTAAAGAACGAATGCATGTGTGACCGGTCAACATGCGAGTCAAGTTTTTTCGCCAGTCAGTCGCCATTCTGGCCGGACATTGGGCTATTACATTTAATATTCGTACCAGCCTTCCCCCCCGGCTTGAGGACTTACCATTTCTTCTTACCCTTGAAGACTTAAAATTTGGGGCTCACCCCTGAAGAATACGGGTTTACCTCTGAAACATTTCGTAAAAAGTGATTTTTCCTTGTTCACCCCTGAAGATCAAGATTGTGTTAGAAATTAAAGGTTCAACCCCCTCAAAATTCCATACTCTTTTTTAAAATTAACTCCTAAAGAAATCGTCAATTTTTATAACTTATCCCAGAAGAATTTCATTGGACCTCAATCAGGGGAGAAAGAGGGTAGGTATTACAATTAATGCAATAGTCCATTGTCTGTTTACTGGCAGGCAGGTACAAAAGTCGGACCGGATCAACTCGGACCGCCAGTCCGGGTCGGATCAACTCGGATCAACTCGGGCCAACTCGGATACAATAAAAAAATAAAAATAAAATAAAATTGGACTCGGATCAACTCGGAGCAATTAAAAAAAATAAATTAAACCAGCAAAACTGAAAGTTTAACCCATTTGGAGGGTAAAAAAGGCTAGATCATCCTTTTTTTCTCCGTGGCTTTCAGGCGCCATTTTGTTTTACTAGTGCCAGTTCCTCTCGGATCATGTTATAAACTCGTGGTTGTGGTTCGACAGTAGAGAAACGATAGTTTCAGTCGCCTAGAATGTATATATTTGCTTATTTATTAGACTACTGAATTATTTATCAGAAAAGCATCAAAAGCCTGGTCTGTTGATCGCATTTAGATAGTTACCGAAGAGTGTTTGTTTGTTTGTTCCTGTTTTTTTTTTTCTGCAGGACTTCTGAAACTTAATTTTAATGATACACTAGTGAGCAGCACACGTACATTTCCAGTGAACATTTTTAACTTGGAAGGAGGAGAAACCATGCTCGCCCTGGACAAAGGAAATTTCCATGCCCTTGGCAAGAATCAAACTCGCGACCCTCCGGTTCAGTGGTTGAAAAGCCCGATAAACATGTAGTATTCGGAGGGTCGTGAGTTCAATGCTCGCCTGGGGTACGAAAATCTTTGTTGTCCCGGGCGAGCATGATTTCTCCTCCTTCCAAGTTGAAAATGTTCACTGGAAGTGTATGTGAGCTGCTCACTAGTGTATCATTAAAATTAATTAAAATAAAAATAAAATTAATTTACGCAACCACGAGTTCGTGAGAAAAAAACGAAATGGCGGGTGAAACTTGAGTGATACCGACTGATATTTTTCTTTTTATAATCTGAGTTGTTTTTTTTTTTATGATCCGAGTTGATCCGAGTCCAATTTTATTTTAGTTTTATTTTTTCATTCGATCTGAGTTGGTCCGAGTCGATCCGAGTTGATCTGACCCAGACTGGCGGTCCGAGTTGATCCGGTCTGACTTTTGTACCTGCCTGTTTACTGGCCATTATTTTGAGCCTTGGCTGCCTCCACTATGGTGGACAGAGGAAATTGGCGGTGTGCAATAAACACAGACCACAGACTGGCAAGTAGACAAAGTAACCATTGTTGTAGAATGCTCTAACATATTCCCTATCCCTAAACTAGACTTTTAAATGACTAATAGTGACCAAAATAACTTTTCTTCAAACGACATCCATACATTGTCAAGAGATAAGGTTATAAGAACAAATAAAATGATCACCAAAGGGAAAATGCTTTGATCTTTTATCAAATTCTCTCAACTCATTCTTCAAGGAAATGTATAGAGATCAGTTTGGAGAATTTGTATGTTGATATTGGGGCTTAAAGGGTCAAAGCATTCCACAACAAGGTTTTCCTCGTTTACCTGACAGTCTTCTTTTGTCGCACACCGGGAAATTGGCCATTGTAGAGAGGTGGCTGTTGGTAGAGGTTTGACTTAAAGTTTTATCTATTAATGCCACAGTTAATTTGATTTGATTGTAGTTACTTTACTCATCATCAGTTTGAAAAGATTTCACAAGATGTGCTTTTTATCAGTCCTGATGTCACACAGTTCTTGAAGCTTGCTGAAGGTAGTAACAATCTTACTACTATAGAAATAGTAACAATGATAAATTTCAAGCAAATGATAACAGCTACATGTCATTAATGTATATGTTGTAGTTAATTTTTTATCCCAGGTAATTTTTAATTTTCCATTGTTTTGGGGTATGGTAATATATGTCAATAAATTTGAAACAAAGGAAAATAAAATTTGAACCAAGGATTAAATTGAACCACAACAAATCAAGTGGAATCCTTTTCTTAGGCCTGTTCCCGGTAAAACTTTATGATTTCATCCACAGACTCAAAAGTCAGAACCACCTTGCACAGCATGATAAACAGTACCACAGGAAAGTACTGCTCAGCAGCCCTCATTTGAATAGTCACACTGTAGGATTTATTTCTAGATTCAAATTTAGAAGTATATTGTATAGCTCAGTATCATTTATTTGACTCAAGTCTATTAAAAAAAATAGGATCACTTCCAACAGCTTTACAAACAGTACCACAGGAAAGTACTGTTCAGTAGCTTTGACTTTATGGCCACAGACTAGGATTTCATCCCACAGACCAAAATGTTGGAACAACATTTTTTCTTCATAGGCCCAGCGCACCAAAAAATCTTGAATTCCAGCAAGCAGCCCTCTCATTTTGCTTGTTGGGGTCAGCCTACTTGCTAGTCTCAGGTATTGATTTAATTGGAAGATGACTTGTCTCGACTGGAGCTTTTAGAGTTTTACATGTACTTGCCAACCAAGAGAAACATCTTATCTTGGATGACCAGATGGGACTTTTTCAAGTCCTGAGGTCTCTTGGAAATGAATTGGATGAAAACTGTAATTTTTATTATTCATTAATTTTATTTCCTTAGGTGTTGATATTGGAGATTTCATTGAGCCCTTAAATATTCCAAGTCATAAGCTTGTGTTCTTTGCTGTGAATGATAATGAATCAACAAATTCTGTTGGAGGATCTCACTGGTATACTGTCTTTATACTTATCTTTGACTTTCTTTATTTACAAGAGCGAGCGATTTGGGGTTAATTTTGTGACAAATAGTTGTGGTTAATCCTGGGACTCATCTTTAGAAAAATCATGAGTCGCTGTCCAGAACCATTGAGTCTCAGTTTAAACGACAAGTCCTTGGGTTTTTATGTAACCACATAGTTAACTAAATCTAAAGACAGTCTCCAAAATTCTGTTTTACAGTTTACTGACAGAAATAAAAATATGCTCCTTCTTTTGTCAAGCACAACAAAGACTCAAAGAAATATGAGTCAACGTGCAAAGAAAGTCGTGTACAATAGCACGGGGCTAGTAGATTTTGCTATTGTGGTAGTGATTTTTGTTCTTAACTTGCCCAACGGTTCTTAACTTGCCCAACCTCTTGCTCTTTTGACATTCTCATAGCCTGCATAGCAAGCGTTTCTGTTTTGTCTTTGAGCAAAGAATGAGGAATGAGAGTCAACTGCTGCGCAAAAAATGGCGCAAGTAAAAGAACGGGGAGGGGGTGGGGAGGAAAGGAAGGAAACGCTTGCAGACAAACCCCTGGATTTTGAAAACTGCCCACTTGGCCTGTCATGCCTGAGTTTGTGCACTGACATTCGATGCTGTCATCAGCTGTCATAATTCACTGACCAATAAAATGTTTGGCCTTCCTTGGAGCGGAAATGAACTTTAGAGGACGCATGTGTGAAACCAAAATAATTAATGTTATTTTTTGTATTTTGGACTGCGTGGACGGCGCTAATGGTGAAATCTCAATGAATCCAAACGATCAATGCAGGCTTTGCTCGTTTGTTCTTTTAATCCGTCTAAAAGGAACGACCACAAGGGTGAAGTTTTGAAGTTTTTGCTCAAAACGGAAAGTTGGATTTGAAGGGTGAAATGTGACAAGCATTCAAGTGAAGTATTTTCGATCCGCGACGCATATTTATACAAGTTCAAAGCTCAGCTAGACAGAATGTCTTACAGTTCTCGCCACGGCACAGAAAACTAGAGTAGCCCTTGTAAAAGGATCTAAGAACAAAGCTAACCCGGCAACTGATCAGAAAGTGGCAATAAAAGAGGGCCACTTTTGCTCAAAAGAGGTCAAAGAAAATGCTCTTGCAATCGAGGGCAAATCTTGTGTCACTTACCATACATGACCTCTCAGTATGAAAAAAATCTTTGATTGACACATGTCAATATTGTTGGACTAGCCGAGCCAATCAGGCACTGCATTCACTGGCGAATGCAGACTTTCAAAATGGAGGGCTTTGTCTGCAAGCGTGTCCTTCCTTCCCCTCCCCTCCCACCTCTTTCATTTTTTAGCTCTCGTTTCATTTCTCACGTGGTCAAAACCAAAACTCCCCTTCCTCTCTCTTCTTTGCTCTGAAACTAAACGTCATTGCCATTGCTGTTTTTATAGCTTAAGTTCCATAGAACTGTGATTACAACTTGATTACTTATGTCAAATTTTCTACATTTATTTCAGGAGTTTGATTTTGTATAAAAGACAAACAAATAGTTTTCATCATTATGACTCCTCCACTCCGTTTAACATGTCAGCTGCCAGATCCCTTGCCAAAAATGTGGAGCCCTTCTTACTTGGTAAGCTAGGAAAAAGACCAGATTTGTTTAGTGTTATAAAAAAATGAGTTTTTGATACATGTATTTTGTGTAGGAGGAATTGGGGAGGGGGGTTGGAAAATGGGAAAACCACCTAGAAGAATTTTAAAAAAAAGTTAAAATGGCATCAAAATGACCCAAATATCATTGTTAAATAACCTCAAACCCAAAATCTTGTTAAAGCACAACACAGCTGGTTGAAATAAGATTTCCTCCAAAACCACACCAAAAATAATGCAATGTGGTGGCATAATTTTAATAATAATTGATGTAGTTAATTTTCATTTGCACCTATAGGGTTAAAAAGAAATGTGAATTTTCAGCTTGACCATCTTGTCCTTTGGGCAAGCAGCTCTCTCATTTTGCTTGCCCATTGTGCCACTTCGTGCTCCTCTTAGTTAATGATGATTTAGTTAGAACAAGATGATTGGCTTAGACCCTTGCCCAGGGAATTTTAAAAGTTAATTTGTCCAGCAAGAAAATCCTACCTGTCCTGGACAACTATATGGGACTCTTTTTGAGCCCTGACGCTAATGTCAAATGCACGAAACATATGAATAGCTGCAAAAGAGCCTTAGTTACTTTTGCACTGGTCATACGTGGAACTTTTGTGTAAGTCGTGAGAAAGGTCTGAAGCCGCACATATGCCAACTCTCCCAGATTATCTGGGAGTTTCCTGGATATGGCACCGATCTCCTGCTCTCCCATACTGGTCACCCAATCTCCTAGATTAAATCATCTTTTGAACTTTTCTGTGCTTTAGTTTGAGATTTAGCCCATTTTCCCCTCAAAATTTTTGTTTTTCATCTATAGTACGTTTTCTCGGGCATTTTTGCACATATTTAATCTAGTCTCTAATAAAGACTTTTCCACATTAAAACAATGATTGTGAATTTTGATAGTATGTAATTCATGTAAGACTTCATATAATGTCCTAAGCCATTCCCATTCAGGCTGGGTCAATTGGTTGGGGAAGCGGGAGGGTAGTTGGGTTGACATTCGGGGGTGGGGGGTAGATTTTAGATCTCCAGAGGTTGGCATCTTTGTGAGCGAGAGTCTAGCCTGAGTATCAGGTGTTTCTGGGGAAAAGGGGAAAAATGGAAGCGAAAATCTAAAATCTCCTCTCCCCTAACCCCGTAGGAAGGCCTGATACTCAGGCTAGCGAGAGTCACAAGTCTGCATGTAGCTTAAGATTTTTCCATTTACGTAGCATCGATATAGGAATAGCTTGTATCACTGATCAGTTTAAATCCCCTATTACAGTCAAGGACACTCCATCATTCATTGAAGACAAGTGCCCCCAACAGCAAAATGGTGAGTTACTTTTAATTAATATGCTTAATTTTACTACTATAATTTAATTTTGTGTGTTGATTTATTTTGATTTTAATAAAAAATGTAAGAAGCACAGTAATATAAACGGACAAAGTTTACTATTAAAATGGACAGGTAGGATCCACAGTACATGTAGTTTCAGTGAACTTTTGGTCTTGAGACACAAGATCCACAAAGTGAAATGAAAGCAAAAATTCACTTTAGTTTATTTATTTGCTGATTCAACAGGTTATGATTGTGGTGTTTATGTCATCACTATTACAGAGGAACTTTGCCAAAACTTTCTTGGTAAAAGAGACAAAGCTCTCACTGACACCATGACTGCAAAGGATATCACACAAAAAAGAGAATTATTAAAGAAACTTATACTTAATCTTGGCCAGGAAAAGACTTAAAGCTAAAAGTCTTGTAAACAAAGTCAGTTAGAAAAAGTACAACAAACCTTCCGAATTTGCAATCTGCTCAAAAGATGGCAAACATCTTATCCTTAAGTTAAATTAAATCTCCCTTTAAGTAAATTCGCCTTCTCTGACAATTCAGCTTTCTTCCTACAGAAGCTTTTGCTTATTTGAACAATGTATACAAAATGGTCGCATTAGCCATGTACAATAACCCAATGAGTGACCAACATCAATTTTCTCCTAAGTAACAATATCGAGAAAAAAGGTTTACGAGAATTAATAAAATGATTAGTAGGAAAATGCTTGATCTTTCAACAAATTCCAGCTATCAGCTAATTTTTCTAGGAAATATATGGACATCAGTTTGGAGAATCTGTATGTAGATATTATTGCTAGCTGGCGGTACAGGGGGTCTGTATACAGGCTAATTAGAGCTTAAAGGGTTAAAAATGAGAAATCATGTTGTAGTTGAAAGAAAACGTACAAAAAATTAGGCTAGAAAATATTGCGTTAAATGGCAAGTCAATCTGCCAACAAGATGGCCACCGACTTGGCCAATAAAAAAAGACAAAAAATTGAGTCGAAAACTCTAAACGAACGGTCACGACGTATTACAATTACAGTGATCGCTGCTAGGCTGCCCACCCCTTTTCCAACAGCATTTACTACATTTACTCGCAGTTTCTTCTCATACTCTAGCGGATTTCCCCAAGTACTAAGAAGATATTTACCACGTTCTAGGGTAAATTTTT
The DNA here is from genome assembly GCA_942486035.1 of Porites lobata. Classification (NCBI taxonomy): domain Eukaryota; kingdom Metazoa; phylum Cnidaria; class Anthozoa; order Scleractinia; family Poritidae; genus Porites; species Porites lobata. The sequence continues at coordinate 810,104 of CALNXK010000154.1, forward strand.
TTGCCAAAAAAGAAACGGTCAGATAAAGTGCAGCGACTGCATAAAACGCTGGTGATTTAACTTTACATAAAAGTAGGTAAAAATAATCCACAGATGGATGAAGTATCCCCTTCACAGCCAGAAAGGTTGTAAGAAATAAAACTTATATAAAAGTCCTCATTTAATGAAAGGTCTGGAACAATCTTCAAAGCAAAAATGCTTTCCGGAGTCGCTTACAAACTCACATTGGAGTTGCATATGCACCACATGACCAAGCTCTCACAGTTGTTTTCTGTCACATGGTAGTGTGCTTCACCAAGTCTTTTAGCGCCCTCCATGTAATTTTCTCTACACTGTAACGCCTCAGCTCATCTGGCGAAAAGACTCTTTAGTCTTTTCACCTCCACTCCCTACTTTTGAAGATTATCTTCATCGATGTAGTCTGGAAGGGTCATAATATTCACTCTTGCAAGGCTCGGATGTGTCAGTGAACAGCTAAACATTCGTCTAAAGTCCCCTTTTTTCGTAGCATTGTAATGGACGATGAATGGCGCTCCTCTTTCGTTGTGGCCAATGCAAAGAAAATGGTGTTCAAATTTCTGCAAACCCATCATTGTTGAACTTGCGCGAACAAGATGGTCGCCCTTTTGTTTGTCCTAATAACCAATAAATTGGTTCCCTTGTTTGGGGGTAGGGATTCAGAAACTTTCTCTTCCGCGAGGAAGGCAATTTGTCAAATTGTTTCCACCTAAGCGATAAAAGTTTTGGCATACCTATGTCTGATGTTGGTTTGTCTGTCTGTCCTCTTAAGAGCCGTCTATGCGCCGCGATCTTTTTAATTTTCTTTTTGCCCTTCTACATAGCAATTCAAGCACAAATCCTTTAAGGAACCCGAATGCAAAAGAACTAATACAAACACCATCACTCTTGCCTTTGTTTATTTCGTTTCGTAAGCTGTAAACCCTCAGTCACGTTTGAAACGACGTAAAATACTGGCGTTGCTTAGAACATTCTTAGAAGGAGATAGAAGGACAACAAATCGCTCATCACTGATTGGCTGGAAAGTCCAGCTGGATCAAAACTTCAGACAGGTCATGCTTTGTTTCTTAGAAACATAAATTGACCCTGTCACTAGTCGCGATTCGTGAATATATTGAAATTTTATACTGTGAGAAATTGAAAACCAAATGGAATCAAAGAGGTTTCATCTGAATGGTCAAACCATAGGTTTTCCTCTACTTACAGTCGAACCTCTTTAATACGGACATCGAAGGGACAGAGCGAAGGGTCCGTATTAGAGAGGTGTACGTATAAAAGAGGTCACTACGATGACGTCACTTTTATAACTTCGCTTACAGTTTTAAGCGTTCAGTAGCTATATTTAGGCTTATACTCGTCTTTAAACTGCATTTAAGTTTATTAATTCACAGTAAAAAGACACTGTCCTTCAGTATCATACAACATTGTACATATCAGCTACATACGTACAGTCGTAGACAAATCACTTTTTTAAGACGAAACGAGCCACAGCGCAAAGCTGCTTTTAAAAAGTTGTAATGTAAAGGACAATTCTGAGAGCGTCTTTCGCTATTTTGCAAGTGCAGTAAACAGTAACTAGAGTACAAAGTGTAATAAAAAAGATCTTTATTCTATCTGTAGTTATTCAAGCCTCAAAAAAGTCGGTTTTGTTTTGGCAATTTTACTATTTTTAAAACGGTCTTTTCAGTGGTGTCGACGGAGTTTCCTTAACTGGTCCATATAAAAAGTTGGAAAAACCGTGAAAAGGTCTATTAAAGTCCGGTTTAGATCGTTTTATTACCGCGTGAATTAATATCTTTGTCCGCGCGTTCTATTTTCATCCTCATAAAAGTGGCTTAGACCCGGTTCAGACGCCGAACTTTTCTTGGGCCGAACCTAATACAATGAATTAAATCAGTCCTGATTAAATACATGAAAAGTTCGGTGTCTGAATCAATTAGAAATTTGGAACGGCTCAGCCGTTCTTTTCGCCTAGCCCGGCCGAAAATTTCGCCTTTGGAGCACCTTTGGAACGGCTTTGATTCAGGCGCTGAACTTTTCATGTTCCGAACCTAATGAATAAATTATTATAACGTATTTTGTAAGCAGTTTGACCGAAATGAGCATTTTCATCTTTTGACCTTAGTTCAGCTGCAATTAACACCGGCGTCTGTATCAATTCAGGCAGTCTAAATTAAAACAAATGAAAAAAGAAATAGATGAACTGAGTCTTGAATTTTTCAAAAACACAAGGACGTGACCAGTGATGAATTAAAAAATAAGAAAAACAAACACTGAAAAATGTGATGTCTTCTCAATTTTATTATCCAATCAACTCAGTATAGCTTCTTCAACACAACCCTGAGTGTATGTTCATTGTTGCAGTTTATTTTTTATCTGATGTCACGTAATTTTTGTTTTCCTTCGTTTCAACTTCGTTAGCATACATTACCGTAGCCTACAACAAAGGAAAAAATAAAAATTACCTGAGATAAAGAATTAACTGAATTTTTTAATACAATCAACCATAGCGGGGAAAACCCCTGTGTATTTAATGTGATGTCATTCCAGTCTATTTTTATCCATCAAATATAGCAGGAAAAACCCTGCTTGTGGAAACAGAACAAAAAAATTATCCTTTCTTTTAAAAACACAACCTTGGGTACATATTAAACGTATTTAATGTGACGTATTCTCAATTTTTTCCCATCCACTCCACTATAGCGGGAAAAAACCCCTGCTTGTGGAAACAGATAAAAGCAGATGGTCCTGTCTTAAACACAGCCTTGGTACATAAAACGTGTTTCATGTGTTTCTCATTTGTTTTTTTATCCAATCAAGTATGGCGGGAAAAACCCCTGCTTGTACAAACATTTCAAAGAACGCTGAAAATTAATCGATGTTCATTACTGATCCGAGAAGTTTTCATTCTTCTTTAGTGGTTTAAATAAGGTATAAGGTCCTTAAAATCTCCGAAACCCGTTTCTAACAATGATCATAGTGCATCATCTTTTTGGCATATTTTATTCGAATGCTTGCTACGTTTTTGGTTTAATAAGGTACAAAAGTGTTTATAATGGTATCGCTGAAGTGGCCTAAAGGTCACAAACAGAATGCTTGTGAAGGGCCGCAGTCGAAACTAAGCCTCTGGTTAAGTTACTAAACGGGGCAAGACAACGTTTGGTGACGTAGCCGAGGTAGGAAAACACCAAGGGGTTTTAACGTACTCTCACAAGGCGGTTAGCGTGAGGATTCCTCGAAAACATTTCCAAGGTCTTAACTGATTTTGTTGCTTAAAATCAGGCAGCATAGGTACGTATTTGGAGTCACTTGAAGGCAAGGAAAATATTTATAATCTCAGTGGAATGTGACGAATTTTTCTAAAATTAAACGGGGAAATCCTAGCCTGCGAACAACAGACGCATTGCGACGACCGGAAATGCGTCTGCTGTTCGCAGGCTGGGGAAATCCCTGTCAGCGGTAAATAAATTAAAGTCTTCAGATAGAGTCTTCAAATAGAGCCTCCAGCCTCGCAGGAGAAACGCCGCTGAACTTTCGTTTTCTAACCAATTCTTCTAAACAAGACATGGAGCGAGCCTCTGTAGAGATTTGGAACTGGATTGAGGGACTTTCAACGGATAAGCAAAAACATCTTCTGCAATGGCAACTGCAAGCTAGAGAACAAATTCACAGCTTTAAGGACGTACGACTTGGCGATCATCTGGTAAGAAAAGATTCCTTCCTTGGGCTGGTTCGGTACGAGCATCATTTTATCTGCGTCGGTCTCAACGGTGAAGGCAAGCCGCTGATTGTACACTACTACAATACACCATGGAAAGCCACCGCTCAGTTGATCCCTAGTATCTCAGGCTGTGGTTCTCCCATTGAACAACTGGCAGCGGTTCAGGAGATGTGTATTGAAGAGTACGTCAGCGAAGCCAAGCTGCAAACGGAGGGAAACGAGGTGGCAAGAGTTGTGTGGCCAGAAGAACTGCTCCGGTATCCTCCAGAGGAAAGGGCTAAAAGAGCCAGGGAAAGGGCTAGGAAAAAAGAAAAATGGTACGATTTAGTGAAGAATAACTGCGAGACCTTAATCATGTGGTGCTTTTGCGATTTACAAATCAGCCTTCAAGTGACCGCTGCTGTTCATCATTTTCGTGAGGTTATTGGCGGTGGATATAATTCTCTTAAACATGTACTTCAGCAACTTCCAAAAGCACTCTTTGAACAGTTTGGCGACGACATTATACTTCTTGCGTCGTGGTTAAAGCCCGTTGGAGCAGCTCTTCCGAAAGGATTCGGTTTCTACGTCGGCGCAGCAGTGTCCATTTTCCCAGAAGCTTTTCTGGCTTATAAAGAAATTATGTCAGCTAAGCAAAAATGGAATGACAGGATTGTCATAACGGACAGAAAAGAGTTTATCAAGGCAGTCATTGATAGTCTTTTGTCAGCTTCTTTTCGTGCCGGTGGAAGTATTGGTGGAATGATAGTTGGCCAGTTGGTTTTCCCTAATCCAGTCCTTGATGGCATAATTAAAGCTGTACTTGGTCATTCATTTGGCCATTTCGCCTCAAAACTGCTTACTGAATTTGGCTTTACAGAATTTCTTGCGGAACATATAGACAACTGGTTGCCTCCTGATAAACCTGCTGATAAACTCGATTAGGAGAGTACTTACACCAATGAGAGTGCCCCTTTCTCGAGGTACTTCATATATCTATCATCACTTGTAACTTGGGAGAGAAGCTAGCAAGCGCAAAAGCGCAAGAGTGAGGCCTTTTCCTTTATTATATACATACTTAGAAACACTCACCTAACATTTATGCCGTAAATTTTCTTCTAATATGACTTGACGCTACCAAATCTGTATTGCTAAGTGTCTTTACTCTCATAGAGACGATTTGGCCGAAAATGTGGGCTTAACCATGCTCATGCATGAAAAAGGTCCACTTCTTGTTGACGCGCGTCGCTTAGAAACGTCTTTGCTTGAGCTCCCTACTGTTTATAACGCACGAACTGGACACGTGCGTTTGTCACCCTTGCGCTCTTCGCGTTCGTTTCCCTCGCTGGAGCGATTTTCGTATGACCTTGAAATCAAAACGCGCGAACAAAACAGAAACATCAACCGAACGGAAATAGAGCAATTTATTTGGTTTATCGAACGGATACAGAAGTGCGTTTCTTTTGGTTGGTTAAGCGAGCGCTCGGGTGAAAAAACTTCATGCCCGAGAACTTTCTAGAAATCAATCGATACTTCGCTTTGACGTCATACTACATCAAGATTGGCCAATCGAACAATGCCTTTTCCATATGAGGGTTTTCTTTGGCGGGAAACGAAGAGTCCACATGTTTTGATCTTTTCATCTGTTGGCTGATAAAACAAATAACGAACACTTACCGAAACCATTTTTCAAGTCATACCAAAATCGCTTCATCTGTCGCGTTCGTTTCAGTTTGTGCTGGAATGCGACTTCCGGTACTCGATTTGCCTCTTTGCCATTTCCGCTATAACTTTGCCTTTAGCCAACAAGAAGATCAAGGCGGATCGAGGTCGTCACTATCGTCAAGTTGTCTTTCCTAAATCTACCTTATAGAAAAGATGATGTGAGCAGTCTGAAACCTCATCGTATGATATTGGAATAGTAGTCCCAAGAATAACACTTTTCTACATTTATCGGCTTGAAGTTATAATTTATGACATTGTAATATGTTCTTATTGTACAGCGGTTGTTAGCTCGATCGAAAGCTAAGCTCCTCTGACCACCGTACACTTCTATCCAAGCCATTAATTTTATTTTTTCCTTCTTCTTCTTCTTTTTTATTAGTGTATTCCTACCTTGCTATATATAATGTAAATATTTTATAAAAGTGTGAATAAAATTGAATTGCATTGAACAGATGGAAACCTAGAAGGGGCTAAACGCAAAGAATCATCGGTAAAAAGTTGAAAAAAAAAAACCACTAAATTTTACCCTCGTTTGTTGAGAATAAGGTTTTAAAACTTTCACCACAGGAGACAACGGGTTTGAATAGTCTGTTCCAAACATTCAGAAATGGACAGCGACGCAAAGAGGGTTAGAGGGAGAAAGAGGGCAAGTACTTTTATGCCCTTCTTTGTTTGTTTATTTTATTTTTCGAATGCTTACTCTACCCACTTGGTTTTCTACCACCTGAGATCCTGGAACAGTCACCTAATGACACCGCAGGTGGGTACTCCTGGGAATTGTTGTTGGGGGGTTGTGCCGCCCGGTTCTCCAAATTCTGACCCTATTTCAGAACAAAAATGTCATTTTCCACACCCGTTTTCAGACCCGGAGGTGGTCGCAAAACGCAACATTACAAGTTTAAATAAAACAGAAATTATGTCATCATTGCAACAAAAATATTTCTTAAAATCCATTTCGAATTCGCATATTACACTCTCTTTTCGTGTTGCGAAAATTTACTTTGTTTTCACGCAAACTGCTTGCCTCGTTTTTGCGTTAAAACCATGTGATATATCACACACGGTATCTGTTGCCTTAACCCTTTAAGCCCTAAGAGTGATCAGCATGAAATTTCTCCAATGCAAATAATATCATTGCTTTAGAAAACAGAGTGGTCATGAGAATTGAGGTCATGATCAGGGAAGATGTGTCTAACTGATATTTCAATAAATTCTCCCCACTACTTCTATTGAAAAAGTATAGGGACAGTAAATGAGAATCTCAGTTTTCATATTAGGGTTTAAAGTGTTAAAACCATGTGATACAGTTGAACCTCTCCGCAACGGCCACCTTGGGGAAAGAAGAAAGTGGCCTTTGTAGAGTCAGGTTTAAACAAGAGTCAATGTATGGACTGTCCGCCAAAAAAATGTGGCCATTGTAGAGAGGTGGCCGTTTGTGGAGGTTAGACTGTATAATACACGAATTGGAATCCGGATCACTCTTTATCGATCTTTGATTGCTACTAGTGTAGATTATTGTATAATGCGCCTAGTACTCATTTCCCCCTTGCTTTGCGAGAGACAACGGAAAGAGGCTTGTATCAATTCAGGCGGTCTAAATTAAAAGTACATCAGTGCTAATGACAAATGAAAAAAAAAAAATGAACTGAGTCTTGAATTTTTCAAAAACACAAGGACGTGACCAGTGATAAATTAAAAAATTAGAAAAACAAATAGTGAAAAATGTGATGTTTTCTCAAAAAAATTATTATCCAGTCAACTCAGTATGGCTGAAAAAACCCGCTTGTGGAAACAGTTCAAAAAAACAGACAGTCCTTCTTTAACACAACCTTGTGTGTTTGTTGCAGTTAATTTTCTATCTCAGGTAATTTTTTTTCTTCGTTTCAACTTCGTTAGCATACATTACCATAACCAAAAACAAAGGAAAAAATAACAATTACCTTAGATAAAAAAT
>CALNXK010000154.1:822500-832500 GCA_942486035.1 Porites lobata
CTTAAGTTCTCTCCAGGTAGAGCTCTTAGCTGCTTCGCAAGCAGTCCACATACGATGGGACACCTCATTAGTGCCCACAACAAAAGCCCCGCAGGCGACGTTGCTAGCATTCGAATAGCTAAACAAAAGGGGAGCATTATAAGGCAAAATAGCTCTCATATTAAGACTAACGATATTGTTTTTCCAGAAAAATATTTCAGAGAGGCAATCATTATGAAGCCCGATATTAAAATGGGAATCCCAACTACGGCGGGATTCTATGACCTTGTAAAGAAAACGGGTTTTGAGACGAGTCAGGTTACCCAAAACTGGCGACATGGACATAACATGACCTGCGATAACGGCACAATCCCGAGCCGTAACATAAGGTGCGGATAGAAGAAATTTGTCAATCAGAGCGATAAATTTGCAAATACGTCTATCGATAATAGAAATGGTACCGATAACTAAGTCCCACTTTAAACCCAACCAAACAAGCACCTGAGTGGGGTTTTATAGTGATTTGGCGGGGGTTGGCAACAAACCCCGCACTGCTTAAGGATGATTGCACAAACAATGAATTTTCCTTGGCCATAGGCAGTGAATCCCCTTTTCCGCACCCATCGTCGAGGAACACAACTATTTTAATCCCGTTAGACCTCCAAAACTTAACGAGTGGTCTGAGACACTTGGTGAAGACGTATGGGGCTGAGCTTAGACCGAACGGAAGTGATGCAAAACAAAAATACCGAACGGTACCAGAAAAAACCCAGGAGAAACCCAGAAAAGTTTGGTGATCCGGAAAAATATCGATATGGTGATATCCAGACTTGAGATTGAAACTGAAAAGGTAATCGCCCTTATTAACATATGATAATGAAACTCTCCAATCTTCACACCTAATAAACTTCTGTTTCCAAATGAAATGGTTGACATGACGTAAGTCCAGAATAAGCCTCTTCTTGCCTGAAGACTGTATCGAGACAGAGAGCGGATTAACGAAATGTGGAATAAAGGGCACCTCAACGACGGCATGAGTGTGGACTAATTCAGCGATAGCCGACTCCACGAAAGACTCATTATTAAGAGCTGACTGATTGTTAGAAAAACGCGCCCGACAAGGTGTGCTAATGAATGGGATCCGATAAGCGCATTTAATACTGTCGATAACAAAACTATTGGCACCAATAGTGTGCCAATAACTTAAACAGGACCTAAGTCTACCCTTAAGTACTGGCAATGCAGAATTCTGTTCAAATTCAAATAGATTGCGATCATAATCGAAATCGACTAATTAACTAGATTCTCTTTCCCTGAAATACTTCAAATAGGAAGGATACATGTCTCATAAATTGAGTAAAGCTAATATCTAACCTTGGAAAACAAGTTTTCAATTCTGTGGTCCTATTTACCTCCAATGCCCGAAAGACCAGAAGAACTAGGAAAGGACGGCCCCGAGCTTGAAGATCTGGCTTAAGGATTAACTTGACACTGAGACCTCCAATGACCTTGCTAGCCGCAGGCGAAACAAATATCACTTGGTCTTGGTTTGCTGAAAGCGCCAAAAGTAAGAGAAATAGGTCTGGAGGATGATGAATGTTGGGCAGCAAACGCGGTGGTTGCGGTAGATGATTGGAGTTGTGAATAACCTTGCTTGGATGGCTTCGCTTTCTGTTGGCGTTGGTTGCGTTTACGAAGGGCCCTCTGTTCGGCACGGCGGATACGCTTTTCGTCCTCTGACCCGCTAGCCAGCTCGTCAGATAAATACTCGTTCACTAAATCCCAACCGGCGGCGGACTTGTCTGCCAGTCTGATAAGTTTGTTGCGCTTCTCGATGTCAGAGTCTAGTTCTTCCAGGTGAGTTTTAACAAGGTCTAATTTTCTCTTCCCGAGAGCAACTGACGCCGACTTCACCTTCTCTGCAAGGTCGGATTTGAATTGAAACTGTTTCTTCATGATTACCTTCGAATCTAAACGTGATCTTGGATTCTTCTTGAGCTTTTTGGCCACAGAATCGGTATTACTGCACAACTCGTCTTGAATATCTCGCTTCAAGGCGCCCAACTTCTTGTCGAAATAATCCCTGAATAGAGAGAACGCGGACGCTATATCACTGGATTCTGAAGACTGGATTGGTACTGAAGCTTCGAGAGATTGAGACAAAGGTTTTTTAGGAAGCGAAGGCAGCAAAACGTCGCTGCTAGGAAAATCTGTGTTCGCTGGAGTAACGTCTTCGACATCAGACATAATTTTGAGGGCGTAGGGACGGTCGTAAGACGCGAATGAATGTAAATGAGAACAACTCGAATATATATAGCCCACCGCTAATGAAGCAACAGAACAGCATACCATGTAACACCCCAATGAAAAGGTTACATAACCCATGATAAATACATTTATTAATCGACTACAATAAGTATTTCAATGACGTAATCCAATACTACTATTGTCAATTGAGTCCGGTGTCCACCTAATAGAGGGTTTTAACAATAGAAATTAGCCAAATACAATTTATTTTAGTGTCCGCGTCCGCTTAATAGAGGTGTCCGCTGAATAGGGGTTCGTCATAACGGGAAATACAAGACGTTAATTTGGGGACCCGGCTTAGTGTTCGCTTAATAGGGGGTGTCCGCTTAAATTGGTGGATCAGAAGTCGTTACGTAACGTTGTCATGGTAGCAAAATGTTTGGATGACAACAAACCGAAAACGTCAGTTAAGAAGTGAATTCGCACCTCTCAAACTTCATTGAACTTATTCAGTTTCATTTAATTTGGCAAATATTGGCGAAATGTCCTCGGGTTGAATCCGACAGGACCGTATCTAAGTTAAGAAGAGAAAAAAAGACAACTTTTGTGTTGTGTTCACCTACTCCATAAAGCAAGAGTGTGAAATTAGGAAGCTTCATGTCGCAGGGGTGTAACGACGGCAAAGAAATGTACAAAATAGTGTAACGCACGTGCAAATTTGTTGTTTTGTCAATAAAAACATTCTACTTTTTTTGCCATTCTCGTTCCGTCCTGTCGCCGTCGTCGTTGGTTTTGTTGTCATCCACAAATAGTTCTACCATGGTGACGTGACGTCATACTTCTCCTCTCTATAATACTTTCTTTTAAAACTCAACCTTGGGTACATAAAACGTCTTTCATGTGATGTCTTCTCATTTTTTTATCCAATCAACAACAGCGGGAAAAACGCCTGCTTGTGGAAACAGTTCAAAGAACGCTGAAAATTAATGGATGTTCATTACTGATCCGAGAAGTTTTCATTCTTCTTTAGTAGTTTAAATAAGGCATAAGGTGCTTAAAATCTCCGAAACCCGTTTTTAACAATAATCATAGTGTATCATCTCTAACCATATTTTATTTAATGCTTGCTTCGTTTTTGGTTTAATAAGGTACAAAAGTGTTTATGATGGTATCACTGAAGTGGCCTAAAGGTCACAAACAGAATTCTCGAGAAGGGCGGGTAGGAAATACTCCGCAACACAGTCGAAACTAAGCCTCTGGTTAAGTTACTAAACGGGGCAAGACAACGTTTGGTGGCGTAGCCGAGGTGGGAAAACATCAAGGGGTTCTAACTTACTCTCACAAGGTTAGTGTGAGGATTCCTCGAAAACATTTAAAAGGTCTTAACTGATTTTGTTGCTTTAGATCAGGCAGCATAGGTTCGTATTTGGAGTCACTTGAAATCACGATGTCATGCTGACAAACGCAGCATCCACATGGACGGAAATATAATCTCAGTGGAATGTGACGAATTTTTCTAAAGTTAAACCCCGGGGGAAATCCCTGTGAGAGGTAAATAAATAAAAGTTTTCAGATAGGGCCTCCAGTCTCGCAGCTGAAAGAGAAACGCCGCAGAACTTTCGTTTTCTAACCAATTCTTCTAAACAAGACATGGCGCGAGCCTCTGTAGAGATTTGGAATTGGATTGAGAGACTTCCAACGGATCAGCAAAAACATATTCTGCAATGGCAACTGCAAGCTAAAGAACCAATTCACAGCTTTAAGGACGTACGACTTGGCGATCATCTAGTTAGAAACGATTCCTTCCTTGGGCTGGTTCCGTACGAGCATCATTTTATCTGCGTCGGTTTCAACGGTGAAGGCAAGCCGATGATTGTGCACTACTACAATACACCATGGAAAGCCACCGCTCAGTTGATCCCTAGTATCTCAGGCTGTGGTTCTCCCATAGAACAACTGGCAGTGGTTCAGGAGATGTGTATTGAAGAGTACGTCAGCGAAGCCAAGCTGCAAACGGAAGGAAACGAAGTGGCAAGAGTCGTGTGGCCAGAGGAACTGCCTCGGTATCCTCCCGAGGAAAGGGCTAAAAAGAGCCAGGAAAGGGCTAGAAAAAAAGAAAGATGGTACGATTTAGAGAAGAATAACTGCGAGACCTTAATCATGTGGTGCTTTTGCGATTTACAAATCAGCCTTCAAGTGACCGCTGCTGTTCGTTATTTTCGTGAGGTTATTGGCGGTGGATATAATTTTCTTAAACATTCACTTCAGCAAGTTCCAAAAGCACTTGTTGAACAGTTTGGCGACGACATACTTCTTGCGTCGATGCGACTAATCAGGGCAAAGCCCGTTGCGGCAGCTCTTCCGAAAGGAATCGGTGTCTGGGGTGGAGCAATAGTGGCCATTTTCGCAGAAGGTTATCTGGCTTATAGAGAAATTAAGTCAGCTAAACAAAAATGGAAGGAGGGAATTGTCATAAAGACCAGAAAGGAGTTTATCAAGGAAGTCATTGATAGTGTTTTGTCAGCTCCCTTCCGTGCCGGTGGAAGTATTGGTGGAATGATAGTTGGCCAGTTGTTAATCCCTATTCCAGTCCTTGGTGGCATAATTGGAGCTGTACTTGGTTATTTATCAGGCCATTTCGCCTCAAAACTGCTCACTGAATTTGGCCTCACAGAATTTCTGGCTGAACATATAGACAACTGGTTGTCTCCTGATAAACCCGCTGATTAACTCGATTAGGAATGTTCTTACACCAATGAGAGTGCTCCTTTCTCGAGGTACTTCATATATCTATCATCACCTGTAACTTGGGAGAGAAGCTGCTTAAAGGCGCTGTGTCACGAAATTCAGCCAAATTAGGTATTACAAAATGCCCGTTAAATCCAAGAGAAACATAAAAATAACCGCTTAAACATTAAAGGAAGGTCAAAATAACACAAAAGATACAACAGATGCCACGGATGGACAAAACTGAAGAAGATTGAAACGGATTGAAATTAGAGTTTTTGAAAACTGTTCAGCGTAACAGTTTTTCAAAGTTTATCTCTGTTGTTTGCAACTTCAAAAATAATGTTCAGGAGACATATCAGTGTTTGTCTGGAATCTCTTACTTTGTCATTTACTTGTAATTTCTTTACTTACTTTAAGTTCCATAGCGATTGAGGGCGAGTAGTGGGCGAAATTAAACTTAATGATCTGGACTGCCGTGACACAGCTTCTTTAAGTAAAGGCGTTTTTAAGCGACGTACGTCAACCAGAAGTGAGGCCTTTTCCTTTATTATAGACATACTAAGAAATACTAAAATACGTAAATTTTCTTATGATATGACTTGACGCTACCAAATTTGTATTGCTAAGTGTCTTTACTTTCGTAGAGACGATTTGGCCGAAAATGTGGGCTAAACCATGCCCATGAATGAAAAAGGTCCACTTCTTGTTGACGCGCGTCGCTTAGAAACGTCTTTGCTTGAGCTCCCTACTGTTTATAACGCACGAACTGGACACGTGCCTGTGTCACCCTTGCGCTCTTCGCTAGAGCGATTTTCGTATGACCTTGAAATTAAAACGCGCGAACAAAACAGAAACAACAAACGAACGGAAATAAAGCAATTTATTTGGTTTATCGAACGGATACAGACGTGCGTTTCTTTTGGTTGGTTAAGCAAACGCTCGGGTGAAAAAACTTCATGCCCGAGAACTTTCTAGAAATCAATCGATACTTCGCTTTGACGTCATACTGCAACACGATTGGCCAATCGAACAATGCCTTTTCCATATGAGGGTTTTCTTTGGGGGAAATAGTTTCAATTTGTGTTGGAACGCGACTTCCGATACTCGATTTTCCTTTTCGCCATTTGCGCTGTAACTTTGTCTTTAGCCAACGCGATGATTAAGGCGGATAGAGGTCTAAATCTACCTTATAGTAAAGATGATGTGAGCAGCCTGAAAGCTCATCGTATGATATTGAAATAGCAGTCCCAAGAATAACACTTTTCTACATTTATCGGCTTGAAGTTATAATTTATGACACTGTAATATGTACAGCGGTGGTTAGCTCGAAAGCTAAGCTCCTCTGACCACCGTACACTTCTATCCAAGCCATTAATTTTCTTTTTTCCTTTTTCTTCTTCTTTATTAGAGTATTCCTACCTTGCTATATATAAATTAAATTAAATTAAATTAAATTTGTTGTTCTTTGGATTAAAAATTCTGTTTAACTGGAAAATTATTGTAGTTGAAGTGACAGAGACATTTTAAAGCCCGGGGAATTAAATAAGGAAAGGGCCATAATGGCCCTTGAACTCTTTTGTTGGGGGCCATCTCTTGATCTTTTGCGGGATTCACGCAATGGCGCACTCTGGCTGGAACACTTGTGAGAATAGTAGGAATAGTAGGAATAGCTTGTATCACTGATCAGTTTAAATCTCCTATTGCAGTCAAGGACACTCCATCATTCATTGAAGACAAGTGCCCCCAACAGCAAAATGGTGGGTTACTTTAATTAATTTGGATAATTTCACTAGTCTGTAATTTAAATTTATGCATTGATATATTATGATTTTAATAAAAAATGTAAGATGTACAGTAATATCAATGGACAAAGTTTACTAAATGGACAGGTAGGATCTACAGTAGTTTCAGTAATAATAATAATAATAATAATAGTAATAATTTAATAATAATAATGATTTGGAGGTAGCACACCCACAAAGTGGTTCTTCGTTTACCCAAATCCTGATCAAATTGGAATTTAGAAATGTTGGTTTTTGAGGAGAGGGGAAAACTGGAGTACCTGGAGAAAAAACTCTCGCAGCAAAGGAGAGGACCAACAACAAACTCAACCCACATATAGCGTCAACGCCGGGATTTGAACCCGGGCCACATTTGTGGGAGGTGAGTGCTCTCACCACTGCGCCATCCCTTGCTCCCCAAGTGAAGTTTTAGTCGACCAATATGTCAGTCAACACCCCTTTAGGAAACAAGATCCACAAAGTGTAAATGAAAGCAAAATTTCACTTTAGCTCATTTATTTGCTAATTCCACAGGTTATGATTGTGGTGTTTATGTCATCACTATTACAGAGGAACTTTGCAAAAACGTTCTTGGTAATAGAGAGAAAGCTCTCACTGACACCATGACAACAAAGGATATCACACTAAAAAGAGAATTACTAAAGAATCTTATACTTAATCTTAGCCAGGAAAAGACTTAAAGCTAAAAGTCATGTAAACAAAGTCAGTCAGAAATACAGCAAACCTGCCGAGTTTGCACTCTGCTCAAAAGATGACAAACATCTTTATCCTTAAGTTAAGTAAAATCTCCCTTAAAGTAAATTCCCCTTCTCTGACAATTCAGTATTCTTCCCACGAAAGGTTTTGCTTATTTGAACAATGTATGCAAAAATGAAAATGGTCACATTAGATGTGTACATTAACCCTTTAAGTCCCCTGAGTGACCAACATCAATTTTCTCCAAACAATCTAAAGAAAAAAGGTAAAAACGAAAATTAATAATGCAGGTATCAATGTTTAAATGGAGAGCGGGAGTCAGGGGGAGGGGGGAAAGCAAAAGGTGCTACATTTGAACCCTTCTGCTGCCCCTCTTTGGGGAATTTACCCATGATGCTGACATTTGAATTTGACCGTGCAGAGGACTGGGTCTATTTGAATTTAACCGTGCAGGGTGCTGGGTCCTAAACTCGTGTTCCAGGAGACGCCATCTTGGAAAATATTGGTATTGAAGTTGGCATTTATTAAGGTGGCTGAACACAGTTCTGGCAGTTTGTGAGTATAGGTCATTTGCCAAATCATGGCAAGAGAAAGGTTGTAGCTCACAAGCTGCAACTTGGCAAGTAAAAAATATGCTGATGAAAGATTTTGATTGACAGGTAGAATTTGACTTTTTTTGAAGTTTCTATGGCAACATGAACGATTGAATACAACCATAATATTTCACTTTCGCTCAGTTTACATAAAATTCGCTCATTAGATTTTCTAATAAACTTGTACACAGCTTCCTATAATTTATCATTACCTTTTGAAACTTATTTGACCAAATTTTAACAGACGGATTTTTAGATAATCAATAATATAATGATTATATTATTGATTATCTAAAAATCCATCTTTTAAAATTTGGTCAAATAAGTTTCAAAAGGTATTTTATTATTTGTTATTATTAAATGTGTCACAGAAATCGTCTGTTTAACTTCCATTTTAAAGTTCTCATTATTCAAAATACGATAAAAGTAAAAATTCTGTCAAATATCACTAACTTTTAATGAGGAGATTTTGAGAAATCGTCTCTTATGTACCATTGTTTTTTCGCCGCCATTTGTCTAATTCAAAACACGCGTCGTAACGCGAGTTACCGCTGACTGCCCGCAAAACTATGTTCAGCCACCTTAAGTAGTATATTTTTATAATGCAATACTGCTGCAGCGTGCCATCTCGCATTCAGTACAATGTAAAGATTGTTTGAAGAATAGAGTAATTCAATTTTGGTGAAACCAAAGCTGGATTTTCAGCCTTTTTTAATCGTTGAAGTGACTGGTTTCAGTAGTAAATGAAGGAGCGGTGTCACAATAACTTAGCTTACTTTAGTGACGAACGCAATATCCTCCAATACCTTTTCCGCTACTGGGAAACAATCTAAAACCCAGCCCTGAAAAGTCTTGGGGATTGTCTTTTGTCTTGACTTTTTTCAACTTCAATCTTCTTTAATCTACCTTCGATAATACTGATAATAGGAGTTAAAAACGTACATTTCAAATTACTTCATTACTTTTAATACAAGACACTTTACACGGATTCGTTATACCCAGGTGTGGATATATTATCAACTTTGAACTATTTTCCAGTCCCAAGGGTCGGGAATTTAAGCAAAAAATTCAAATGCCGCACCTTTGCCCAACCCCGCCCCTGCTCTCCGTATTACCATTGATACCTGCATAAAATCAGAGATTCCAACCCCATGTGATGGAAAATAGGGAGTAATTATTAGCGCCGAAGGCACGAGCTTCTAGGGGGTCCGGAGGCACGTCCCCCGGGAAATTTTGCAAATTTAGGTTCTCTCAAGAGCCATTTCCTGAATTTTGACATCATTCCGGCCTGAGTTATAACATACCATAATGCTCTTCGCGAAGAAAGTAAGTATAATATGAGTGTTTCACAGTGACAGATCGCCAAAAATTCTAAAGATTAGCAATTTTCCCCTAGTTTTCAGAATTTTATAATAAATCGGGAGAATTTGGTAAAAATCGGGAGAGCAGGAGACAAGACATCAAATCGGGAGACTCCCGATCAAATCGGGAGGGTTGGAATCTCTGTAAAATGATCACTAAGAAAGTGCTTGATCTTTGAACAAATTACGACTCTCAGCTAATTTTTTTACTAAATGATGTATGGAGATCAGTTTGGAGAGTCTGTGTGTAAATATTTAACAGTTAATGAATGAGGCTGAGTATCTTATGAAGAATTATGGAGATCGAGGAGGGTGTTATCCGTCGAGGCCGTAGGCCGAGGCGGATAACACCCTCCGAGATCTCCATAATTCTTCATATGATACGAAAGCCGAATTCAGTAACTGTTTTATTATTCATTCAAAATAATTCCTAGTTTAAAAACATAGCTAAAACATGCTTACCTCCATCGATCCATCGATGTTCAGTTCATCTTCGATACTGTACGTTTAGGTTTATCCAGCTCCGCAAATATTCTCCAAATAGCAGATGTCGCCCTTCGAGTTGTCTTCTTGCTGTTCTTGCTGTGTTTTT
>CALNXK010000154.1:837500-860000 GCA_942486035.1 Porites lobata
ATCTGTTCCTGAGACATTTAGGAGTATTCGGATTAAGGAGTACGATGAAAAGAAGAAAAAATTTCCTGTATTTAATAAGATCAAAAACGGGAATCCAGTTAAGTTTTAAAAATAAAGAAATAGAAGCCTGAGAGAGGTCGGCAGCTTAGCTCGAAAGCTAAGCTCTTCTGACCCCCCTACACCTCTATCCAAATCATTAATTTTCTTTTTTCCTTCTTCTTCTTCTTTAATAGTGTATTACTACCTTGCTATATATAATGTAAATATTTTATAAAAGTGTGAATAAAATTGAACTGAATTGAACAGATGGAAACCTAGAAGGGGCTAAACGCAAAGAATCATCGGTAAAAAGTTGAACAAAAAAAACACTAAATTTTACCCTGGTTTGTTGAGAATAATGTTTTATAACTTGCTCACTTGCACCACAAGAGACAACGGGTTTGAATAGTCTGTTCCAAACATTCAGAAATGGACAGCGACGCAAAGAGGGTTAGAGGAAGAAAGAGGGCAAGTACTTTTATGTAGTTCTTTGTTATTTTTCGAAAGCTTACTCTACCCACTTGGTTTTCTACCACCTGAGATCCTGGAATAGTCTACCTTATGAAACCGTAGGTGGGTACTCCTGGGAATTGTTGGTGGGGATGTGCCGAGCGATTCTCCAAATCCTGACCCTATTTTAGACCAAAAAAGGTCATTTTCCACACCCGTTTTCACACCCGGAGGTTGTCTCAAAACGCAACATTACAAGTTTACATGAAACAGAAATTATGTCATCATTGCAACAAAAATATTTCTTAAAATCCATTTCGAATTCGCATATTACATTCTTTTTTCGTGTTGCGAAAATTTACTTTGTTTTCACGCAAACTGCTTGCCTCGTTTTTGCGTTAAAACCATGTTATATATCACACACGGTATCTGTTGCCTTAACCCTTTAAGTCCTAAGAGTGATCAGCATGAAATTTCTCCTAATAATATCATTGCTCTAGAAAACAGAGTGGTCATGAGAATTGAGGTCATGATCAGGGAAGATGTGTCTAACTGATATTTCAATAAATTCTCCCCACTACTTCTATTGAAAAAGTATAGGGACACTAAATGAGAATCTCAATTTTGATATTAGGGTTTAAAGGGTTAAAACCATGTGATACAGTTGAACCTCTCCGCAACCGCCATCTTG
Organism: Porites lobata; assembly: GCA_942486035.1. Lineage (NCBI taxonomy): Eukaryota > Metazoa > Cnidaria > Anthozoa > Scleractinia > Poritidae > Porites > Porites lobata. The sequence goes on from CALNXK010000154.1 coordinate 838,681, forward strand.
GGGAAAGAAGAAAGTGGCCGTTGTAGAGTCAGGTTTAAACAAGAGTCAATGTATGGACTGTCCGCCCAAAAAATGTGGCCATTGTAGAGAGGTGGCCGTTAGTGGAGGTTAGACTGTATAATACACGAATTGGAATCCGGACCACTCTTTATCAATCTTTGATTGCTACTAGTGTAAATAATTGAATAATGTTCCTAATAGTCCAGGGGCACCCAACGTCAGTTTTCGGAAAATATCTGTTCGGAAGACGATTTGAGATTCGTAACATTTGTTGTAAAATTTCTTGCTTGCCTGCCTCTCCTAGGATTTTCGAACATCTAAAAAATGGTATAATTGCCCATTTTCACGGATTTTTACCCTAAAAATGTCACCTAGAATTTGCGGGAGCCTTTTTTTTGGCTGAAATTTTCGAAAAGGTAAGTTTTGATCCCTATAATTTCCGGATCACTAGACTTTCAGCTAGGAAATCCGAACAGATGAAAAATTTTTAGGAGATAAAAATAAGCTTATATCTACCGTTTAAATACTAAAATGCGTTTAAAAATGCTATGTTTAAGTGGTTTTGAACATTATTCTCTTTGGGTGCCCCTGAATACTCGTCTCCCCCTTGCTTTGCAAGAGACAACGGAAAAAGGCTCGCTTCTCCCAGGGAGTTCTGTCATATAGTCTTAAATTTTACTTATATAGTACTGTATATTACATATCAGTACATCTTTGTGGACCTCTAATCGGACATGTGAGAGGCGAAAGCAAACCCGAACGCCCAAATGTCCCTCAACAACTGTTCCAGCGACTCCTTGTTGCTCCAAGTAGTAGGTAAACCGGCTTTGACAGCAACTTCACACCGTGTGAACACTTTGCTAAAGGCAGAGGCGTGCTTAGTGGGGCGAGAATACTCAGTGACCTCGTTCACACTGACACTGAGTGATTTCCTAAACTCGCTTACAGTGCACGTGGAATCCTTGACCCGATATATCCGGGATTTCTTGTGGCGAATCATAGCTACCTCCTTCCAAATTTCCGGTTTCACTACGAATGGACTCCGGGTGGATTGCCGATGAGGTTGAGGCTGCAATACATCCCGGTACTGCTCATAATTAGATCCCCGGATGTCATCTGGGCGCAAAGAACGACGGGTCTGCAGTAAAAGTAAAACGGCCTATCATGAAAAAGATCAGCAGAAGGGGACAAGAAGGTTCAGGGGCTTTATGTCGAACTTCGGAGACTACACGCTCATTAAGGCGGTTTTAACTTTTTGGTCAATCTGTGGATGAAATGCGAAGGTGTTACCTCGGAAATGAATTTCTGCGGTGCTGTTTATAAGGTTCTAACCGATTCTTACTTTTCAGTCTGTCGTTGGAATCCTTAAGTGTGACTAGTCAAATGAAAGTACTCTTTTGTGGTACTGTTTATTGTGATGTACACCAGGTGTACATGGTGGTTCTATTTTTGAGTGTGTGAATGAGATCCTTAAAAATGGAAGCTACCGAGCAGTACTTTGTTGTAGTACAGTTTGTTATGCTACACAAGATAGTTGTAACTTTGACTTTGTGGATGAAATCCTGTAGTGTGACCCTGATTCAAATGAAAGCTACTGAGCAGTATTTTCCTGTGATCCTGTTTATTATGCTCTACAAAGTGGTTCAAACTTTTAAATCTGTGGATGAAATCCTAAAGTGTGACCATTCAAATGAAAGCTATTGAGCAATACTTTTCTGTGATGTTGTTTATTATGCTCTACAAGGTGGTTCTAACTTTAAGTTTGCGTCTACAGACAAAATGCTAAAGCGTGACGATTCAAATGAAAACTACTGAACCGCCTCCCAGTTATCTTGGTTGGGAGAGTGTCAGTCTGCTGAGCGAAAGGCCGCGAGTTCAGACCCTCACCGTACCAGTAACCAATGTCTGTAAATAATTCGGTAAGATTGTTATGCTGGCTGCTCCATTTGTGTGGTTCTGATTCAGGCCTTGCTTCATTCCAGCAGTTCAAACGATCGCGTCTTTAAGCTTTGGATGGTGACATTAGATTGGGGGCCATGCCTCCATCCATACATGAGTATCAATTATTAGAAGGGTACGTGAAAGAAACCCATTATATTTTTCAAAAAGAGTGGGGGGGAGTGCGTAGACCAGCTGTCACAGTCTAACTGACATGTTTTTTTAGACAGTTACTGGGAAGAATACTTTACAGTAATTTGTAGTACCCATTTTAAACAAACTCTTAAATGGCAACAACAATAAAAGGAAACTACAGTTCATTTATTCAGTACCTGCAGAACAAAACGCACATCAGTCTCAACTCCGTCCAAATCGGTCATGTCATGTTCCTCAGGGTTTTCCTTCCATGCCCTCTTAACATCTACCGCACACCATCGTAACTTTGGCAACCTAATCTCGAGAAAGTTAAAAGCTTTGTCCGTTATCACTAAAAACTCGTGATCGGTGTGAATTTCAACCGAGTACTTCTCTGCAGATTCCGCGTGAACTGAAAAGCCACGCTGGGACAAGAAACGGTCAACTTTCTCTTGCGATGAAACGACAGTAAAGAAGGAACTTCGGGATGCTTTTTCTTTAGGAATTTTCTTTCCGTCCTTCGTTACTTCGATTCCCTTTCGCATCCTGTGTAATCGAGTTTTTAATTTTCCCCCAGTACAGATGACGCGCGATCTGCCATATTTTCTAACGTTTCGAGGGGCGGACAAGACACTTGGGCGTGGTTTGTAGCCTCGCGTGAGATTTGTCTGAAACATACGCACGCTCGGCGCTTCGGTGTCCTCTGTAAAGGACTTTGGAACGTTCAACACGTATAGACGCCCAAAATGAATGGCAAATTCCATTTCACCATGAATTGTAGGCACAAAATCCCTCTCAATTACCTAAAAAGAAATGATTTAAAAAAACGAGATTATTGACAGCTTAAAGAATCGTTTTCCCATTCAAATTCAAGACCAAGCTCTATATTCGTTTTGTGACATTTCTTAGAAAACAAAGTACTTTTCATCTAAAAGTGTTCCATATGATTTCATTCATTGACTCTTAAAGTTTGACCCACAATACATTTCGCCTTAGAGCAATTTTGATTTGAAACCAACGTAATTACATTGCTCAATCAGGGCGCTTGTGAGACAATCAAACGAGCCAATCAAATCTCGAAGCAAATACATGACGCCTGAGCAAAGCGCCGACATTTTCCCGGAAATGAAAAGTTAGGGGAGGGGAGTGGTGGGCAGTTTATCTCTTACTGATCCGATAATCGTAATACCTGCACTTGAGTATGAAATCTCTCTGCGAAGCTCAGGAACTCATGTCGCGTGTATGCCGCTCCGATTCTGCGCAGTCCAGACTTCGGGTTCGCCAACATCGGTACGTACAAAGCCAGACTATCATGAGTGGGGTGATGATTTCCATAGTACGGTACCAAGGTGACACCGTCGTCATCACTTAGGCAACCTTGAAATATACCAACACAATTGATAACCTCGTTCCCAGGGTCTCTTTTCTCTACTTCCACCGGGAGAGAAGAGACGGGAGGCCCTGGGATAGAGGGTGCACAATGCTTCACTTAAATATGAAGCTCTCCAAACAATTCATTGGGCTTAATGTAGAAAAGAAAATTTGGCGAAGAAGAAAAATATGGAGAAATGAGAGCGGGAGAGGGAGTAAGCACTCATCACAATTTTGTATACTCTTGCTTGACTGATGTATGATGTCACTTTCGGTTGCTAAAAGCACTAATCTGCTTCTTTAGTGAGGTGGAAAGATGAATGCTTGATGCTTTTTGATCTTTCATTATTTTGACCCACCGGGAAAGAAAAATTTTGTCTGTTCACAACAAGGGATGTTATGGGGATATTTGGACAGCAAATGATTATGGCCAAACAAAAATGTCAGGACACTTCTCCACCGCCCTTTAATGAAGGAGACATGTTACCTTCAAAGATCATGTGTTTAGCTTCCTTCACAAAACACACTGACATAACCGCTGCCTTGTTGCGCAGTGCCTGCGTCGCCATGGCATTTAGCGCCCGTTCCACTGACGCCACAGCGGACTCGGTACCAATAGCTTGTAAAACAAGGCCAAATCCTCATCCCGGGAGACTAGGACGAATGGTTACCCTCGCACCAGTCTTTTTGGAGAGTTCAAAAGCGTTATGCCTTTCTGAACCGGCCATGGTGTAAGACAGTGCTTGAGATAGAAATATAACGCGATCGATTTCCGAAGCGCTTATGGTGAGGAGCACTTCGGCGTCTCCATAAAGCGCCAGAAGATGAAATGCACGTTGCATGTGTTCCTTAAGGAGACGCAGGTGCTCTGAGTCAAGAAGTTCTTCAAGTTTGCGCACGCCCAGTAAGGAAGCGAAGGTTTGTGGGATTGCCAAGTCGAGGGTTGTGTTGTAGGCTTGGAAAAATGTCAGTAGAATCTCGCCTATTTGCTGATCGCCCAGAATCAGTGGACCACTTTTCTTAGCATCCGAGGTTTCTGTTGATTGAAAAGAGCTCATAACCCTGTCCCATTCTTGATTGAGGACTGCGTCATTGACTCTGCCAGTCGCAATTTGAAAACACCGGTTCCAAACGTGTTCCCAACTGAAATCATTCACTAGTCCTTTGGAAACGCAGAATATTAGAAACAGGAAAGTCAACAAGTTGGTCTTGATTCCCGCGTCTACCCCATGCCCCAAGAGACCCGTCACTTGACCCCAGTTCATAAGAAGACGGAGAACAGGTAGAAGAGCTGGGTATGATTTAATGTAGCTCGATAAGACAATGGCTTTCAGAAGGCCATCGCATGACGCTGTAACATCACCTTTAACGCTTGCCAGTGAGCCAGATCGCTTTGCGGGATTGTCACAGGCAATCACCTGGAATTAAATATGGATATGATCATATTAAGAAGTAAAAATAATTCAAAGTTAAAACAAAAAATGGAGGGAGGTACTCAGATACCATCCGTGGAATGACCAGTACTATGCGCATGAGCATAGGCAAGTCACCTGGAAGGTGGTATCCACCGACTGTAGCTTCCTTTTTCTACTTCGTTATAGCTATCACAATTTCACTGCAGAACTCCAACAAATCAAAGAGAAAAAGAACATAAATCAACCAATACATGGAACTAGGCCGCCAAATTGCAGTCTTTAGAGTAAATTTTTATGTGACAGTCAAATAATTGGGAGGCACCGTCATACTTTTGACTAGCGGCTAGCGCTATAAAGCGACTTGTGGCGCTGGCGAAAAGGATCGCAACGCTAGGTACGTATAAGAATGAACACTCACCGGCACCCGGGTATGATCCACAAGCCGCGCATGCTTAAACAGATTACTTAAGACTGGGAGTAAGGTTTTGAGCACGGTGATCTGATCGTCTCGTCCAAGCTTTTGTCGAAGAGCGATGTGCGTGGGATAAATAACGCAAAGGTCAAGGTCAGAGTCTTGCCGGAAGAGAAATGTCGCTGAGGAACCAAACATGGCCAAAGTAACACCCGGAAGTGAACGTGATATGACACTCTTTTTCTGTATCCTGTCGTGAAAACCTTGTACCAGTGTATCTCGTTCATAGTCAAACAGTTTGATGACACTGTCGCTGATTGAAGTGACCACGCTTTGTGAGTCTTGTTCTTCACAAGCTTTACTAAGTCGAATTGAAAGCATGACGTCATCCACAAGCCACGGGAAGCTGAGAAACTGCGGAATGGGGTCGTCTGAGGAATTCTCTGATTCCTTAGCGACTCTCGAGTGACTGTATGCGGCGTAATACCACGCCGATGCCTTCTGTTGCAATTCTTCGGAAATAGCTTCGCTGGACCCTCGGTCATCTTCGGCCAGATCGAACTCTTCGAAGAACTTTTTTCGGAAGTTTTCGCGTATTTTCGCAAGAATTCTGCTTACGATATCGGCGATCTCCACTTTTTCTCTTTCAAGGCGAGAATGCAGTTTCGAAAAACAGCCTGAGAGAAGTTCACCCTTGTCTCCCATCATACAAACGTCTGCAAATTTTCGCAATTTTGCGGAGCTATATCGTCGCTCGCTAAAGACGCAGCACTTTCAAATTTGGCATTGTTACTCATTTTAAGGCGCTCTTTCAGTGGTGTCGAAGGAGTCTCCCTAACTGGTCCATATAAAAAGTTGTAAAAACCGCGAAAAGGTCTACTTAAGTCAGGTTTAGGTCGTTTTATTACCGCGTGAATATCTCTGTCCGCTCGTTCTATTAATAGGGACCTTAAGATCCGAGGACGGCGACGGCAGAGAAAACGTCGCTGAAAAAGTGAATTCGTGTTCTTTCAATCTTCATCGCGACTACTCCACTAACTTCACTAACTTCGTCAAATGTAGGCGAACCCTCCTAAAGTTGAATTCGTAAGAACCATATCCAAGTTCAGAAAGAGAGAGGAAATTTCGTCGTCGCTTGTGTACTTCCTCTGTACGTCGTGAAATTAGGTATTTTCACGTCGTAGTTGTGCAGTGACGGCAAAGAAATGTACAAAAAGCGTGATTGTTTTGCTAATTAAACCTATTGCTTTTTTGGCGTTCCCGTTGCCGTCGGGATCTTAAGGTCCCTATTATCATCCTCAAGACGCCAAACCTTTCATGAGCCCAACCTAATACAATGAATTAAGCACATGAAAGGTTCGGCGTCTGAATCAGTGAGAAATTTGGAACGGCTCAGCCATTCTTTTCGCCTAGCCCGGTCTGGAATTTCGCCTTTGGAGCGCAACGGCTTTGATTCAGGCGCCGAACTTTTCATGTTCCGAACCTAATGCATAAATTATTATAACGTATTTTGTAAGCAGTTTGACCGAAATGAGCATTTTTCGCCTTTTGAACTCAGTTCAACTGCAATTAAGATCGGCGTCTGAATCAATATTCAGCCGGTCTAAATTAAAACTACATCAGTGGTGATGACAAATGAAATAATTAAATAAATAGTGTACTGAGTCTTGAATATTTTCAAAAACACAAGGACGTGACTAGTGATAAATTAAAAAATAAGAAAAACAAATACTGAAAAATGTGATGTCTTCTCAATTTTATTCAATCAACTCAGCATTTAGCTGGAAAAAAACTGCTTGTTCAAAACAACCTTGTGTGTATGTTGCAGTTAATTTTTTTCCTTCGTTTCAACTTCATTAGCATACATACTAACAACAAAGGAAAAAATAAAAATTACCTGAGATAATGATAGATGATTTTATACAGTCAACCATAGCGGGGAAAACCCCTGCATATTTCATGCAATGTCTTCCCAATCTATTTTTATCCAATCAACTATAGCGGGAAAAAAACCCTGCTTGTGGAAACAGATAAAAGCAGACGGTCCTTTCTTAAACACAGCCTTGGGTACATAAAACGTATTTCATGTGTTTCTAATTTGTTTTTTTATCCAATCAACTATAGCGCGAAAAACCCCTGCTTCTGGAAACATTTCAAAGAACGCTGAAAATTAATCGATGTTCATTACTGATCCGAGAAGTTTTCGTTCTTCTTTAGTGATTCAAATAAGGCATAAGGAGCTTAAAATCTCCGAAACCCGTTTTTTAACAATAATCATAATGCATCATCTTTAACCATATTTTATTCCAATGTTTGCTACGTTTTTGGTTTAATAAGGCACAAAAGTGTTTACGATGGCATCGCTGAAGTGGCCTAAAGGTCACAAACAAAATTCTCGAGAAGGGCGGGTAGGAAATATTCGACAACACAGTCGAAACTAAGCCTCTGGGTAAGTTACTAAAAGTGGCAAGACAACGTTTGGCGACGTAGCCAAGCTAGGAAAACACCAAGGGGTCCTAACTTACACTCACAAGGTTAGTGTGAGGATTCCTCGAAAACATTTCCAAGGTCTTAACTGATTTTGTTGCTTTAGATCAGGCAGCATATGTTCGTATTTGGAGTCACTTGAAATTCGTGCTGACAAACGCAGTATCCACATGGACGGAAATATAATCTCAGTGGAATGTGGGAATTTTTCTAAAATTAAACCGTGGGGGAAATCCCTGTGAGAGGTAAATAAATAAAGTCTTCAAATAGAGCGTCCAGTCTCGCAGCTGAAGGAGAAACGTTGCTGAAAGTTCGTTTTCTAACCAATTCTTTCAAACAAGACATGGCGCGAGCCTCTGTAGAGTTTTGGAATTCGATTGAGAGACTTCCAACGGATAAGCAAAAACATCTTCTTCAACGGCAACTGCAAACTAGAGAACCAATTCACAGCTTTAAGGACATACGACTTGGCGATCATCTAGTAAGAAAAAATTCCTTCCTTGGGCTGGTTTCATACGAGCATCATTTTATCTGCGTCGGTTTCAACGGTGAAGGCAAGCCGTTGATTGTGCACTATTACAGTACACCATGGAAAGCCACCGCTCAGTTGATCCCTAGTATCACAGGCTGTGGTTCTCCCTTTGAACAACTGGCAGTGGTTCAGGAGATGTGTATTGAAGAGTACGTCAGCGAAGCCGCGCTACAAACGGAAGGAAACGAAGTGGCAAGAGTTGTGTGGCCAGAGGAACTGCTCCGGTATCCTCCCGAGGAAAGGGTTAAAAAAGCCAGGGGAAGGGCTGGAAAAAAAGAAAAATGGTACGATTTAGAGAAGAATAACTGCGAGACCCTAATCATGTGGTGCTTTTGTGATTTACAAATCAGTCTTCAAGTGACCACTGCTGTTCGATATCTTCGTGAAGTTATTGGCAGTGGATATAATTCTCTCAGACAGTCACTTCAGCAAGTTCCAAAAGTAGTGGTTGAACAGTTTGGCGACGACATAATTCTTGCGGTGATGCGACTTATGAGGGCAAAGCCCATTGAAGCAGCTCTTCCGAAAGGAATCGGAGTCTACGTCGGCGCAGCAGTGTCCATTTTCGCAGAAGCTTTTCTGGCTTACAGAGAAATTATGTCAGCTAAGCAAAAATGGAAGGAGGGGATTGTCATGACGACCAGACAGGAGTTTATCAAGGAAGTCATTGATAGTGTTCTGTCAGCTCCTTTACGTGCCGGTGGAAGCATTGGCGGGATGACATTCGGCCAGTTTTTAATCCCTATCCCAGTCCTTGGTGGTATTATTGGAGCCGCAATCGGTGCTTTTGCATGCGATTACACCTCAAAATGGCTTACTGGTTTTGACTTCACAGAATTTCTTGCTCAATGTATTGACAGCCACTTGTCTCCTGATAAACTCGATTAGGAGCCGTGCAAACTTAGGGACAACAATGACTGAGTGACCTTTTCTCGAGGTACTTCATATGACTGTCATCATCTGTAACTTGGCATTGCTTGTACTGATAGACGCTCGTGAGACTGTTTTTAACGCGCGAACTGGTCTTGTGCGTGTGTCACCCTCGCGCGCCTCGCACTCGTTTCCCTCGTTCTCCATTTAGCCTTTGTAAAGAGCCCCCCCCCCTCCCCCCTTCCAGAGGAGAGGGAGGGTCTGTACTGTACACAGGGAATATCCGTCGCGTGTACCAGTTTGTTTTAACGTAAAGGTACCCGGAAAGGAATGAACGCGACTTCCGGTCCTCGATTTGCCGCTCCTGCGATCCGTTTCCGCCATAAAATGTCTTTTCATTTATCGAAATGGCAAGAACTCTTGACAGGTGGTACACAATTGCCGATAAATACTTAATAAGGTTTAGTAGTATTGATACTGTCGTTGTGTGTAGTGTGTGAGTTATTTTTGTATTATTTTTTAAAAAAATTGTAATGTCGGTAATGTATGTAAAAATTAATGTTATTATTGTAAGGCAAGAAATTGAAATAAACAGTGATTAAGTGACAAAAAAAATAATAATAATTCTGCCATTTGTCAGGCGGTGTTTACATCTGCGTTCGCCATTTTCGTCGTGTGGTCTTAATGGCCGCAAAATCTATCTGCTTATAAAGATGATGTGGTCATTATAGAATCTCATTTAGTATGATATTGTAGAAGAGCTTCCAAGGATCAAATATTTCTTTCGGTTTACTTAGAAGCTATGTTAAAATCAGTACGTCGTTGTACAAGTAGACGGCATTTCAAACTAGATGTAAAGATTCATGGGTAATAAAAACATCCCGAATTTCAACCTTTGTTTGTTAAGAATATAGGGGTACTTACCATTTACATGGGAAAACCAGAAATTCCGGGTGAAAATCAAATGGTTCGTGTCATTCGGTTTAAGGCGATGTAATTTTTACACTTTTTATTAGTCTCTTCATCAGCTGATTTGGACAAAGTTTTTAGCAGGTCATCCGCCCATTACATCAAATTTCATAGTTTTGGTGTTTATAAACAAGATTTCCACCCGAGTGGTTTGTGCAAATGGTAAGCAGCCTAGATTTAAACTTCCGGCTGGAAGGACAAAGGGTTTGAAGCCGTGTGTTTCAAACTTTCAGCAAGTGGATCGTTGCGCAAAGAGGAAGTAGAGAGAGAAAGAACTACTTTTACGTTTTGTCGTCGTCGTCGTCTGCCGTTTCTTTTCATAGTATATCTCACTAATAAGTTTGTTACTAAGCTTAGAAGATTAAAAGACAAAAGGATATTTACACTCTTTTTTTATATAAGAATGTTGTTTTTCCGGCCCAGGCTGAATATTCTTATTTTTCTGCCGATTTTAGGCTGAAAATATTCTTGTATTATTCTTAAATTATAGCTTATGACATTTCCGTTTTAAAATTTATTGGGGTATATGTACATGTATTACATGTACCGTTCATCGAACTGTCATTAGCGTTGAACATTTTGCTATAGCTAGTGCAGGTTTTTTTGTTTTGTTGGCTAGTTTCGCCGTTCAGAGAAAGGAACAATTTTTTACGGTTAAGTTAAAAACATAAAATTGTATTGTATTTACAGATGTTTCAACACACAAAATTATATCTATCCTTTTCAAAATCTCAGCCTCGGCTTTATTCTTAAAACATTCTTAAAATTTCGTAAATTTCAGCCTTGATATTCTTATAAAATATATTCTTATAAAAAAAAGAGTGTATATACACTTCTTTTCTTTATTTCCTTTAGGGGACAAGGTTGCTGTGAACTCTATATTAAAACTATATATTTACCCAAATCAGAGGATGATTTACAAATTAATGCTGCTCGAGACCTGCTGCGGTCGACAAACCGCGTCCTTTCTTTGTTATGAGGTAAAAGATAAAGATTAGCGTCCATTTTCTCTGTTGCGAAAATTTACTTTGTTTTTACGCAAACTGCTTGCCTCGTTTTTACGATAAACCATGTGATATATCACACACGGTATCTGTTGCTTTAACCCTTTAATCCCTAAGAGTGATCAGCATGAAATTTCTCCTAATAGTATCATTGCTCTAGAAAACAGGGTGGTCATGAGAATTGAGTTCATGATCAGGGAAGATGAGTTGTAGAGTCAATAGGGACCTTACGATCCGACAACGGCGACGTCCATGAAAACGTCGTTGAAAAATGGTCTTCGCATCCTTTTAGACGTTTTCGCGATCATCCCAATTCGCACTATTACTTAAAAGAAGGGAATTTTGGTTGTGGAGCTGAAGAGAGGGGGCCGCGCCCGAGTTCAGACAGAGATGGTAGAATTTATCGCCTTGTCGTTCCCGTACTCAAGTAAACTTAAAGTGTGGTCATTTCACGTCGTTTTCGTGCAGGCACAGCAAAAAAATGTACCAAAAAGGGTGATGCACGTGCAGAGTTGTTCTTTTGCTCATTAAACCTATTGTTTTTTTGACGTTCCCCTTGCAGTCGCCGTCGTAGTTTTGTAAGGTCCCTAATGTATGGACTGTCCGCCAAAAAAGTGGCCGCTGTAGAGTGGTGGCCGTTTGTGGAGGTTAGACTGTATAATACACGAATTGAAATCTGGACCACCCTTTATCGATCTTTCATTGCTACTAGTGTAGATTATTGTATAATGCTCCTAGTACTCATCTCCCCCTTGCTTTGCAAGAGACAACGGAAAGAGGCTTGTTCCTCCCGGAGAGTTCTGTCATATAGTCTTAAATTTTACTTTTATAGTGTTCTATATCAGATATCAGTACATCTTTGTAGACCTCTAATCGGACATGTTAGAGGCGAAAGCAAACCCGAACGCCCAAATGTCCCTCAACAACTGTTCCAGCGACTCCCTGTTGCTCCAAGTAGTAGGTAAACCTAAATTTGTCGCTCTGCCATTGGTCAAACCAGTTGTTTGATTTGCGCGCGCCGTCGTCAACTGACGTTCCCGCTCTGTTGCTAAATCAACCTAATATCAACTAGAAGGGTACGTGAAAGAAACCCATGATATTGTTCAAAAATAGTAGATGTTGACAGGTGTCACAGTCTAACGACTGTTGAACTTAGTTCAGCTGCAATGACGATCGGCGTCTGTATCAATTCAGGCGGTCTAAATTAAAAGTACATCAGTGCTGATGACAAATGAAAAAAAAAATGAACTGTGTCTTGAATTTTTCAAAAACACAAGGACGTGACCACTGATAATTAAAAAATAAGAAAAACAAATAGTGAAAAATGTGATGTTTTCTCAAAAATTATTATCCAGTCAACTCAGTATGGCTGGAAAAAACCCCGCTTGTGGAAACAGTTCAAAAACAGATAGTCCTTCTTTAACACAACCTTGTGTGTATGTTGCAGTTAATTTTTTATCTCAGGTAATCTTTTTTCCCTTCGTTTCAACGTCATTAGCATGCATTACCATAACCAAAAACAAAGGAAACAATAAAAATTACCTGAGATAAAAAATTAACTCAATTTTTTTAAATACAATCATGGATAACCATAGCGCAATTTTTGTTAAAGATTAACATTCAACGGTTACTCTGTACTGTGATAAAGTTCCAAGAAGTGCTGTACTTTGGGCAAGACTTTTATGTGAACTTTGATCGTGGATGACAACCATACGGCCGAATATCGGTCTCATTTACAGTTTATTGACATCTAAATGTATTAATTTATCTTTATTAATCGACTACAATACGTATTTCAATGACGTAATCCAATACTCCTATTGTCAATTCAGTCCGGTGTCCGCCTAATACAGGTTTTAACGATAGAAATTAGCCAAATACAATCTATTTTAGTGTCCGCGTCCGCTTAATAGAGTTGTCCGCTGAATAGGGGTTCGTCATAACGGGAAATACAAGACGTTAATCTCGGGACCCGGCTTAGTGTTCGCTTAATAGGGGGTGTCCGCTTAATTGGTGGATCAGAAGTCGTTACGTAACGTTGCCATGGTAGCAAAATGTTTGGATGACAACAAACCGAAAACGTCAGTTAAGAAGTGAATTCGCACCTCTCAAACTTCATTGAACTTATTCAATTTCATTTAATTTGGCAAATATTGGCGAAATGTCCTCGGGTTGAATCCGACAGGACCGTATCTAAGTTAAGAAGAGAAAAAAAGACAACTTTTGTGTTGTGTTCACCTACTCCATAAAGCAAGAGTGTGAAATTAGGAAGCTTCATGTCGCAGGGGTACAACGACGGCAAAGAAATGTACAAAATAGTGTGATGCACGTGCAAATTTGTTTTGTCAATAAAAACATTCTACTTTTTTTGCCATTCTCCTTCCGTCCTGTCGCCGTTGTCGTTGGTTTTGTTGTCATCCACAAATAGTTCTACCATGGTGACGTGACGTCATACTTCTCCCCTCTATAATACTTCTTTTAAAACCCAACCTTGGGTACATAAAACGTCTTTCATGTGATGTCTTCTCATTTTTTTTATCCAATCAACAACAGCGGGAAAAACGCCTGCTGGTGGAAACAGTTCAAAGAACGCTGAAAATTAATCGATGTTCATTACTGATCCGAGAAGTTTTCATTCTTCTTTAGTGGTTTAAATAAGGCATAAGGTGCTTAAAATCTCCGAAACCTGTTTTTAACAATAATCATAGTGTATCATCTCTAACCATATTTTGTTCCAATGCTTGCTTCGTTTTTGGTTTAATAAGGTACAAAAGTGTTTATGATGGTATCACTGAAGTGGCCTAAAGGTCACAAACAGAATTCTCGAGAAGGGCGGGTAGGAAATACTCCGCAACACAGTCGAAACTAAGCCTCTGGTTAAGTTACTAAACGGGGCAAGACAACGTTTGGTGGCGTAGCCGAGGTGGGAAAACATCAAGGGGTTCTAACTTACTCTCACAAGGTTAGTGTGAGGATTCCTCGAAAACATTTAAAAGGTCTTAACTGATTTTGTTGCTTTAGATCAGGCAGCATAGGTTCGTATTTGGAGTCACTTGAAATCACGATGTCATGCTGACAAACGCAGCATCCACATGGACGGAAATATAATCTCAGTGGAATGTGACGAATTTTTCTAAAGTTAAACCCCGGGGGAAATCCCTGTGAGAGGTAAATAAATAAAAGTCTTCAGATAGAGCCTCCAGTCTCGCAGCTGAAAGAGAAACGCCGCTGAACTTTCGTTTTCTAACCAATTCTTCTAAACAAGACATGGCGCGAGCCTCTGTAGAGATTTGGAATTGGATTGAGAGACTTCCAACGGATCAGCAAAAACATCTTCTGCAATGGCAACTGCAAGCTAAAGAACCAATTCACAGCTTTAAGGACGTACGACTTGGCGATCATCTAGTTAGAAACGATTCCTTCCTTGGGCTGGTTCCGTACGAGCATCATTTTATCTGCGTCAGTTTCAACGGTGAAGGCAAGCCGATGATTGTGCACTACTACAATACACCATGGAAAGCCACCGCTCAGTTGATCCCTAGTATCTCAGGCTGTGGTTCTCCCATAGAACAACTGGCAGTGGTTCAGGAGATGTGTATTGAAGAGTACGTCAGCGAAGCCAAGCTGCAAACGGAAGGAAACGAAGTGGCAAGAGTCGTGTGGCCAGAGGAACTGCCTCGGTATCCTCCCGAGGAAAGGGCTAAAAGAGCCAGGGAAAGGGCTAGAAAAAAAGAAAGATGGTACGATTTAGAGAAGAATAACTGCGAGACCTTAATCATGTGGTGCTTTTGCGATTTACAAATCAGCCTTCAAGTGACCGCTGCTGTTCGTTATTTTCGTGAGGTTATTGGCGGTGGATATAATTTTCTTAAACATTCACTTCAGCAAGTTCCAAAAGCACTTGTTGAACAGTTTGGCGACGACATACTTCTTGCGTCGATGCGACTAATCAGGGCAAAGCCCGTTGCGGCAGCTCTTCCGAGAGGAATCGGTGTCTGGGGTGGAGCAATAGTGGCCATTTTCGCAGAAGGTTATCTGGCTTATAGAGAAATTAAGTCAGCTAAACAAAAATGGAAGGAGGGAATTGTCATAAAGACCAGAAAGGAGTTTATCAAGGAAGTCATTGATAGTGTTTTGTCAGCTCCCTTCCGTGCCGGTGGAAGTATTGGTGGAATGATAGTTGGCCAGTTGTTAATCCCTATTCCAGTCCTTGGTGGCATAATTGGAGCTGTACTTGGTTATTTATCAGGCCATTTCGCCTCAAAACTGCTCACTGAATTTGGCCTCACAGAATTTCTGGCTGAACATATAGACAACTGGTTGTCTCCTGATAAACCCGCTGATTAACTCGATTAGGAGTGTTCTTACACCAATGAGAGTGCTCCTTTCTCGAGGTACTTCATATATCTATCATCACTTGTAACTTGGGAGAGAAGCTGCTTAAAGGCGCTGTGTCACGAAATTCAGTCAAATTAGGTATTACAAAATGCCCGTTAAATCCAAGAGAAACATAAAAATAACCGCTTAAACATTAAAGGAAGGTCAAAATAACACAAAAGATACAACAGATGCCACGGATGGACAAAACTGAAGAAGATTGAAACGGATTGAAATTAGAGTTTTTGAAAACTGTTCAGCGTAACAGTTTTTCAAAGTTTATCTCTGTTGTTTGCAACTTCAAAAATAATGTTCAGGAGACATATCAGTGTTTGTCTCGAATCTCTTACTTTGTCATTTACTTGTAATTTCTTTACTTACTTTAAGTTCCATAGCGATTGAGGGCGAGTAGTGGGCGAAATTAAACTTAATGATCTGGACTGCCGTGACACAGCTTCTTTAAGTAAAGGCGTTTTTAAGCGACGTACGTCAACCAGAAGTGAGGCCTTTTCCTTTATTATAGACATACTAAGAAATACTAAAATACGTAAATTTTCTTATGATATGACTTGACGCTACCAAATTTGTATTGCTAAGTGTCTTTACTTTCGTAGAGACGATTTTGGCCGAAAATGTGGGCTAAACCATGCCCATGAATGAAAAAGGTCCACTTCTTGTTGACGCGCGTCGCTTAGAAACGTCTTTGCTTGAGCTCCCTACTGTTTATAACGCACGAACTGGACACGTGCCTGTGTCACCCTTGCGCTCTTCGCTAGAGCGATTTTCGTATGACCTTGAAATTAAAACGCGCGAACAAAACAGAAACAACAAACGAACGGAAATAAAGCAATTTATTTGGTTTATTGAACGGATACAGACGTGCGTTTCTTTTGGTTGGTTAAGCAAACGCTCGGGTGAAAAAACTTCATGCCCGAGAACTTTCTAGAAATCAATCGATACTTCGCTTTGACGTCATACTGCAACACGATTGGCCAATCGAACAATGCCTTTTCCATATGAGGGTTTTCTTTGGGGGAAATAGTTTCAATTTGTGTTGGAACGCGACTTCCGATACTCGATTTTCCTTTTCGCCATTTGCGCTGTAACTTTGCCTTTAGCCAACGCGATGATTAAGGCGGATAGAGGTCGTCACTATCGTCAAGTTGTCTTTGCCAAATCTACCTTATAGTAAAGATGATGTGAGCAGCCTGAAAGCTCATCGTATGATATTGAAATAGCAGTCCCAAGAATAACACTTTTCTACATTTATCGGCTTGAAGTTATAATTTATGACATTGTAGTATGTACAGCGGTGGTTAGCTCGAAAGCTAAGCTCCTCTGACCACCGCACACTTCTATCCAAGCCATTAATTTTCTTTTTTCCTTTTTCTTCTTCTTTATTAGTGTATTCCTACCTTGCTATATGTAATGTAAATATTTTATAAAACTGTGAATAAAATAGAATTGAATTGAAACCTAGAAGGGGCTAAACGCAAAGAATCATCGGTAAAAAATTGAAACCAAAAAAAAAACTAAATTTTACCCTTGTTTGTTTAGAATAAGGTTTTAAAACTTGCACCATAAGAGACAACGGGTTTGAATAGTCTGTTCCAAACATTCAGAAATGGACAGCGACGCAGAGAGCGTTAGAGAGAGAAAGAGGGCTATTACTTTTATGTACTTCGTCGTTTGTTTATTTTATTTTTTGAAGGCTTACTCTAGCCATTTGGTTTTCTAGGGGGCGGGGTAGGGGGGAGATGTGCTGCCTGATTCTCCAAATCCCGACCCTATTTTAGACCAAAAAATGTCATTTTCCACACCCGTTTTCAGACCCGGAGGTGGTCTCGAAACGCAACATTACGAGTTTACATAAAACAGAAATTATTTCATCATTGCAACAAAAACATTTCTTAAAATCCATTTGGAATTCGCATATTACATGCTCTTTCTTTCTATACCCGTTTTCCGACCAAAGCGACCCAAAAACCCTATCTTTTGGGACGGTACATTCCTATATGGCCTATATAAGGGAGTAAAATGTTCAGCTAAATCTGAGGGTGATTTACAAGTTTCATGTAACTAAAAGTTTCCTTTGTTTCTTCAGCGGCCATTAATGCTGCTCGAGACCTGCTGCGGTCGACAAACCGCGTCCTATCTTTGTTATGGGGTAAAAGATAAAGACTAGTGGTTATTTTCCCTGTTGGGAAAATTTTTCTTTCTTTTTACGCAAACTGCTTGCCTCGTTTTTACGTTAAAACCACGTGATATGTCAAACACGGTCTCTGTTGCCTTAACCCTTTCAGCCCTAAGAGTACAAAAGTGATCAGCATGAAATTTCTCCAAATAATATCATTGCTTTAGAAAACAGAGTGGTCATGAGAATTGAGGTCATGATCAAGGAAGATGTGTGCAACTGATATATTGTACAAATTCTCCCCACTACTTCTATTGAAAAAGCTTAGGGACAGTAAATGAGAATCTCAGTTTTCATATTAGGGTTTAAAGGGTTAAAGCCATGTGATACAGTTGAACCTCTCCACAACGGCCATCTTGGGGAAAGAAGAAAGTGGCCGTTGTAGAGTCAGGTTTAAACAAGAGTCAATGTATGGACTGTCCGCCAAAAAAATGTGGCCATTGTAGAGAGGTGGCCGTTAGTGGAGGTTAGACTGTATAATACACGAATTGGAATCCGGATCACTCTTTATCGATCTTTGATTGCTACTAGTGTAGATTATTGTATAATGCGCCTAGTACTCATTTCCCCCTTGCTTTGCGAGAGACAACGGAAAGAGGCTTGTATCAATTCAGGCGGTCTAAATTAAAAGTACATCAGTGCTAATGACAAATGAAAAAAAAAAATGAACTGAGTCTTGAATTTTTCAAAAACACAAGGACGTGACCAGTGATAAATTAAAAAATTAGAAAAACAAATAGTGAAAAATGTGATGTTTTCTCAAAAATTATTATCCAGTCAACTCAGTATGGCTGGAAAAAAACCCGCTTGTGGAAACAGTTCAAAAACAGACAGTCCTTCTTTAACACAACCTTGTGTGTTTGTTGCAGTTAATTTTCTATCTCAGGTAATTTTTTTTCTTCGTTTCAACTTCGTTAGCATACATTACCATAACCAAAAACAAAGGAAAAAATAACAATTACCTCAGATAAAAAATTAACCCAATTTTTTAAATACAATCATGGATAACCATAGCGCAATTTTTGTTAAAGATTAATATTCAACGGTTACTCTGTACTGTGATAAAGTTCCAAGAAGTGCTGTACTTTGGGCAAGACTTTATGTGAACTTTGATCGTGGATGACAACCATACGGCCGGATATCGGTCTCATCTACAGTTTATTGACACCTAAATGTATTAATTTATCTTTATTAATCGACTACAATAAGTATTTCAATGACGTAATCCAATACTACTATTGTCAATTGAGTCCGGTGTCCACCTAATAGAGGGTTTTAACAATAGAAATTAGCCAAATACAATTTATTTTAGTGTCCGCGTCCGCTTAATAGAGGTGTCCGCTGAATAGGGGTTCGTCATAACGGGAAATGCAAGACGTTAATTTGGGGACCCGGCTTAGTGTTTGCTTAATAGGGGGTGTCCGCTTAAATTGGTGGATCAGAAGTCGTTACGTAACGTTGTCATGGTAGCAAAATGTTTGGATGACAACAAACCGAAAACGTCAGTTAAGAAGTGAATTCGCACCGCTCAAACTTCATTGAACTTATTAAATTTCATTTAATTTGGCAAATATTGGCGAAATGTCCTCGGGTTGAATCCGACAGGACCGTATCTAAGTTA
Organism: Porites lobata; assembly: GCA_942486035.1. Classification (NCBI taxonomy): domain Eukaryota; kingdom Metazoa; phylum Cnidaria; class Anthozoa; order Scleractinia; family Poritidae; genus Porites; species Porites lobata. The sequence continues at coordinate 858,006 of CALNXK010000154.1, forward strand.
AGAAGAGAAAAAAGACAACTTTTGTGTTGTGTTCACCTACTCCATAAAGCAAGAGTGTGAAATTAGGAAGCTTCATGTCGCAGGGGTACAACGACGGCAAAGAAATGTACAAAATAGTGTGATGCACGTGCAAATTTGTTGTTTTGTCAATAAAAACATTCTACTTTTTTTGCCGTTCTCCTTCCGTCCTGTCGCCGTCGTCGTTGGTTTTGTTGTCATCCACAAATAGTTCTACCATGGTGACGTGACGTCATACTTCTCCTCTCTATAATACTTTCTTTTAAAACTCAACCTTGGGTACATAAAACGTCTTTCATGTGATGTCTTCTCATTTTTTTATCCAATCAACAACAGCGGGAAAAACGCCTGCTTGTGGAAACAGTTCAAAGAACGCTGAAAATTAATGGATGTTCATTACTGATCCGAGAAGTTTTCATTCTTCTTTAGTGGTTTAAATGAGGCATAAGGTGCTTAAAATCTCCGAAACCCGTTTTTAACAATAATCATAGTGTATCATCTCTAACCATATTTTATTCTAATGCTTGCTACGTTTTTGGTTTAATAAGGTACAAAAGTGTTTATGATGGTATCACTGAAGTGGCCTAAAGGTCACAAACAGAATTCTCGAGAAGGGCCGGTAGGAAATACTCGGCAACACAGTCGAAACTAAGCCTCTTGTTAAGTTACTAAACGGAGCAAGACAACGTTTGGTGACGTAGCCGAGGTAGGAAAACATCAAGGGGTTCTAACTTACTCTCACAAGGTTAGTGTGAGGATTCCTCGAAACTTTTTTTGTTGCTTTAGATCAGGCACCATAAGGTACGTATTTGGAGTCACTTGAAGTCACGAAGTCATTTCATGTTACAAACGCGGTATCCACATGGACGGTAATATAATCTCAGTAGAATGTGACGAATTTTTCTAAAATTAAACCGCGGGGGAAATCCCTTTGAGAAGTAAATAAATAAAAGTCTTCAAATAGACCTCCAGTCTCGCAGCTGAAGGAGAAACGTTGCTGAACTTTCGTTTTCTGACCAATTCTTCTAAACAAGACATGGCGCGAGCCTCCGTAGAGATTTGGAATTGGATTGAGAGACTTCCAACGGATCAGCAAAAAGATCTTCTGCAATGGCAACTGCAAGCTAGAGAACCAATTCACAGCTTTAAGGACATACGACTTGGAGATCATCTAGTAAGAAAAGATTCCTTCCTTGGGCAGGTTCCATACGAGCATCATTTTATCTGCGTCGATTTCAACGGTAAAGGCAAGCCAATGATTGTGCACTATTACAATACAGCATGGAAAGTCATTGCTCAGTTGATCCCTTGTATCTCAGCCTCTGGTTCTCCCTTTGAACAAGTGGCAGAGGTTCAGGAGATGTGTATTGAAAAGTACGTAAGCGAAGCCAGGCTGCAAGCAAAAGGAAAAGAGGTGGCAAGAGTTGTGTGGCCAGAGGAACTGCTCCGGTATCCCCCAGAGGAAAGGGCCAAAAGAGCCAGGGAAAGGGCTAGGAAACAAGAAAAATGGTACGATTTAGAGAAGAATAACTGCGAGACCTTAATCATGTGGTGCTTTTGCGATTTACAAATCAGCCTTCAAGTGACCGCTGCTGTTCGTTATATTCGTGAGGTTATTGGTGGTGGATATAATTTTCTTAAACATTCACTTCAGCAAGTTCCAAAAGCACTTGTTGAACAGTTTGGCGACGACATACTTCTTGCGTCGATGCGACTAATCAGGGCAAAGCCCGTTGCAGCAGCTCTTCCCAAAGGAATCGGTGTCTGGGGTGGAGCAGTAGTGGCCATTTTCGCAGAAGGTTATCTGGCTTATAGAGAAATTAAGTCAGCTAAACAAAAATGGAAGGAGGGAATTGTCATAAAGACCAGAAAGGAGTTTATCAAGGAAGTCATTGATAGTGTTTTGTCAGCTCCTTTCCGTGCCGGTGGAAGCATTGGTGGAATGATAGTTGGCCAGTTGTTAATCCCTATTCCAGT
>CALNXK010000154.1:862500-1002500 GCA_942486035.1 Porites lobata
ACCCCCCTACACCTCTATCCAAACCATTAATTTTCTTTTTTCCTTCTTCTTCTTCTTTAATAGTGTATTCCTACCTTGCTATACATATAATGTAAATATTTTATAAAAGTGTGAATAAAATTGAATTGAATTGAACAGATGGAAACCTAGAAGGGGCTAAACGCAAAGAATCATCGGTAAAAAGTTGAACAAAAAAAACACTAAATTTTACCCTGGTTTGTTGAGAATAATGTTTTATAACTTGCTCACTTGCACCACAAGAGACAACGGGTTTGAATAGTCTGTTCCAAACATTCAGAAATGGACAGCGACGCAAAGAGGGTTAGAGGGAGAAAGAGGGCAAGTACTTTTATGTAGTTCTTTGTTATTTTTCGAAAGCTTACTCTACCCACTTGGTTTTCTACCACCTGAGATCCTGGAATAGTCTACCTTATGAAACCGTAGGTGGGTACTCCTGGGAATTGTTGGTGGGGATGTGCCGAGCGATTCTCCAAATCCTGACCCTATTTTAGACCAAAAAAGGTCATTTTCCACACCCGTTTTCACACCCGGAGGTTGTCTCAAAACGCAACATTACAAGTTTACATGAAACAGAAATTATGTCATCATTGCAACAAAAATATTTCTTAAAATCCATTTCGAATTCGCATATTACACTCTCTTTCCGTGTTGCGAAAATTTACTTTGTTTTCACACAAACTGCTTGCCTCGTTTTTGCGTTAAAACCATGTGATATATCACACACGGTATCTGTTGCCTTAACCCTTTAAGTCCTAAGAGTGATCAGCATGAAATTTCTCCTAATAATATCATTGCTCTAGAAAACAGAGTGGTCATGAGAATTGAGGTCATGATCAGGGAAGATGTGTTTAACTGATATTTCAATAAATTCTCCCCACTACTTCTATTGAAAAAGTATAGGGACAGTAAATGAGAATCTCAGTTTTCATATTAGGGTTTAAAGTGTTAAAACCATGTGATACAGTTGAACCTCTCCGCAACGGCCATCTTAGGGAAAGAAGAAAGTGGCCTTTGTAGAGTCAGGTTTAAACAAGAGTTAATGTATGGACTGTCCGCCAAAAAAATGTGGCCATTGTAGAGAGGTGGCCGTTTGTGGAGGTTAGACTGTATAATACACGATTCGGAATCCGGACCACTCTTTATCAATCTTTGATTGCTACTAGTGTAAATAATTGAATAATACTCCTAATAGTCCAGGGGCACCCAACGTCAGTTTTCGGAAAATATCTGTTCGGAAGACGATTTGAGATTCGTAAGATTTGTTGTAAAATTTCTTGCTTGCCTGCTTCTTCTAGGATTTTCGGACATCTAAAAAATGGTATAACTGCCCATTTTTAACGGATTTTTACCCTAAAAAGGTCACCTAGAATTTTCGGGAGCCTTTTTTCTGGCTGAAATTTTCAAAAAGGTAAGTTTTGATCCAGTTTCCGGATCACTAGACTTTCAGCTAGGAAATCCGAACAGATGAAAAAGTTTTAGGGGATACAAATATGCCTATATTTACCGTTTAAATATTAAAATACGTTTAACAATGCTATGTTTAAGTGGTTTTGAACTATATTCTCGTTGGGTGCCCCTGAATACTCGTCTCCCCCTTGCTTTGCAAGAGACAATGGAAAGAGGCTCGTTTCTCCCGGGGAGTTCCGTCATATAGTCTTAAATTTTACTTTTGTAGCACTGTATATCAGACATCAGTACATCTTTGTAGACCTCTAATCGGACATGTGAGAGGCGAAAGCAAACCCGAACGCCCAAACGTCCCTCAACAACTGTTCCAGCGACTCCCTGTTGCTCCAAGTAGTAGGTAAACCGGCTTTGACAGCAACCTCACACCGTGTGAACACTGCGGCTAAAGGTAGAAGCGTGCCTAGTAGGGCGACAATACTCGGTAACCTCGTTCACACTGACATTGAGTGATTTTCTAAACTCGCTTACAGTGCACGTGGAATCTTTGACCCGATATATCCGGGATTTCTTGTGGCGAATCATAGCTACCTCCTTCCAAATTTCCGGTTTCACTATGAATGGACTTCGGGTGGATTGCGGATGAGGTTGAGGCTGCAATGCATCCCGGTACTGCTCATAATTAGATCCCCGGATGTCATCTATTCACAACGCACGACGGGTCTGCAATAAAAGCAAAACGGCCTATCATGAAAAAGACCTGTAGAAGGGGAGAAGAAGGTTCAGGGGCTTTATGTAGAACTTCTGAGTCTATACGCTGATTGAAGTGATTTTAACTTTTTGGTCAATCTGTGGATGAAATGCTAAGGTGTTACCTCTCAAAGAAATTTCTGCGGTGCTGTTTATAAGGTTCTACCAGGTTCTAACTTTTGAGTCTGTCAATGGAATCCTAAAGTGTGACCATTCAAATGAAAGCTACTGAGCAGTACTTTCTTGTTGTACTGTTTAATATGCTGTGCAAGGTGGTTTTTACTTTTGAGTGAGTGAATGAAATCCTAACGTGTGACCATTTAAATGTAAGCTACTGAGAAGTACTTTGTTGTAGTACAGTTTATGATGCTGCGCAAGATAGTTCTAACTGTGAGTCTGTGGATGAAATCCTGTAGTGTGACCCTGATTCAAATGAAAGCTATTGAGCAGTTCTTCTTGTGATACTGTTTATTATGCTCTACAAGGTGGTTCTAACTTTTGGGTCGGTGGACAAAACAATTCAAATAAAAACTACTGAACCGCCGACCATTTATCTCGGTTTGAAGAGTGTCGCTCTTTTGAGCGAAAGGCCGCGAATTCAGACCCCAACGTACCAGTAACCAAGGTCTCTACATAATCCAGTAAGATTGTTATGCTGACTGCTCCATTTGTGTGGTTGTGATTCAGACCTTGCTTCAGTTCAGCTGTTCAAACGATCGCGTCTTTAAGCTTTGGAGGGTGACGTTAAATTGTTGGCAATGCCTCCATCCTTACATGGGTCAGCTGATTTAGCAAATGAACGGGAACGTCAGTTGACGACGGCGTGCGTGAAACCAAACAACTGACTTGACCAATGGCACGGCGGCAAATTGGGTACCGGAAGTCGAGTTTCGTCCTTTCTGCGCGCTTTCCCGTTCTGTTACTAAATCAGCCTAGTATCAATTAGAAGGTTTGTTCAAAAAGAGTGGGGAACGTAGACCAACTGTGAAAGTCTAAATGACATGTTTTCTTAGAGGGTTACTGGGAAGAATACTGTACAGAAGGGGGGAATTTCATATATCCCATGATGCTTCGCGGCTAGTTTCTGTCTTCTCTTCGCGGTGGAAAGAGCGTTCGAGGGTTTCGAGGGAGATTTTCAACGACCTGTATTTCAAGATGCAGCTCATCCAAGGTAAGTTTCAATGAGTCCTGTTAATCTTTGGTATCTGATTGATAATGTAAAATGTTTCGAAACTCATTTCACGCATTATTGCTCTCGTTTACGACCCTGTTAAACCATGCTGTTTTAACTCGCAAGTGAATATTTATTTAGATGACTTTCAATTATCGAAAACTGTCTTTATTCTAGAAAGGTTTTAACCCAAGAAATTATTTAAATCGGCGGACAAGGGATGCTTGATAGTAATTCCACGCTCCGACCTCTTTCGACCTCGCGATTTTTATGGGTTTGATCGTTTTGAAATGTCGCATTTTCTGCCCTTTCTCCGCTAAGATGTAAGGCGAATGTTTCAGTTTCGTTATGCTAAGTCCTGCGAAGATGGGGCATTTTTTCTTGAATTCGCTCTTTTTTCGCTGATCAAAACTCAAGCATTATCTCTTGAGGGTATGATGAGTGTTTAAATTCACTGGTTTATAGTATTAAAGCTTTTTTGCCTCATTATTTTAGGTAAAATATTGGTTTCTCATGGTGGCTTCCGGTCGCAACTGCGCGAGGTGAACTTGAAATACACAGGCCAGCAAATGTCATGGAATAGCACGCCGTAGTACCTCAACCGGCGTATAAAACCTTTAAAGACATTTTGATAATTCTTTTAGGATCCATTGTAAAGAGGAAGTGGGTGTTTTTGTATATATATTGTGCCATTGCTTAATAAAGCTTTTTTCTGTTTATGTTTGACGAATGCTTAGCTGGTGTTGTGTTACGAAAAATATAGTGATGTCTTTGTTATTTTTATCGTTTGTTGGAGCTATTCCCTTCCTTTGAATTTCATCTCCGATAGACGTCACTTTGTACTTTAACGGTCTCGGTATTTTCGACTGCATAAGCCGAGCTTGTTGAAGTAAATGCGGTCAACGAACGGTTGATGTACTGTATTGATGAATTATTGAACTGACAATTATATGAGCACCGCGATCACAAACAAGTAACAAAGAGAAATCTCACACCTAGGATATGTATTAACTTCGAGACAAGTACGTGGAAAATCGCTTGTAAATCCATGGAGAGCTTTATCAACGCACGTTAATACAGGACGTACTGAAGCAAAGACCTTCCTCGCAAGCCTCTAAGAACATTTGCGGCGGCCAGACGCTCTCTTTGACTTAACAAGAGATATATTTGGAATAGTAGAACGAAAATAGTAAATAGATCGACACAGCAAAGATACAGAAGGTTTTATCGGCAAAACAAGTCGCTTTCCACCGTTGTTCAACTGTAGCGTCCCTGTTGAACTGATAGGATCACGTGCGTTCAAAAGGTTGATAATATAGTATGAAGCGATGCATCATGGGATATATGAAATTCCCCCCTGTACAGGAATTTGTGGTACCCATCATTTGGTTCATGCACCACTCTGCTGGCATAATGTCTTGCCTTCCTTAACGTCAGCTGGAATGGTCATGTCCCTCATGTGACATTTGAGAATGTTCCACTCTGCTAGTAGTCGGTCATGTTGGTCAGGATAGTAATGGGAAGCAAGTACTCGGATAGATTCAACTCCATACGTAAAGAAACAAAAAATGAAGTATGTGATCTTATGCTTTTCAAAAACTTGAATTTTTTTTATAAGTGCCCAGAGACAAACTAATGCGTGAAATGACAAACAGGGGAAGTTCAATGAATTATACTAATTCTAAAGAAAGGTAGCACATACCTGCGGCTGCTGACTCCTTTCTTTGCTGTTTGAATCCAGACCTTGTTAAAAGTGGCTGTGATTTCTGTTTTTTCCTTTTTGCGGACTTTCCGAGCGATTAAATGCGAAGCTATTTGCGAAATGTGTCGGTGTTTGACGGCTTATTTCTCACGATCAAGCGGCTTGTAGATATTTTCGACTTTGAAAATTTATTGAGATCAACTTGTATTTCATGGAAGGCGAATTGACGTAACTCACTATACATAGAAACATATTTTACAGGAACAGGAGTTCCCTTGTTCAGTCTCGAATTACGCCGGTAATGTATTATTTTTAGCAAAACTTAACGTGCGATGTCTAGATAATTCGGACATTCACGCCTTGAAATCTAATACCGTCAGTCTACGAAACATTGTAGGTCACGCATTTATGTCAACAATGAAAAGGCAGGATCAGAAAGCTCGCTGTTTCGTTACAGTTTCTGAAAGGTTAAAATCGTTCACGTCATTTGTTGGATAGTTTTAAAGAAAATAAGGCCTAAAGTTGCCCGTTCAAATTATTTTAAATATTCATTTTTCCATAGATGTATTAATGATAGACCTATTCGGCTAACTCAATGTTGTACCCAATTCAAATCTCCCGGGGTTAAGATTCTTTGTGTATTGTATTTGCATTATAATGTGGCATTCTCATTTAAATGTATGGAAATTCCTGAAACAAAAAGTTTTATTCCCAAAGGGTTTGAATTGGGTACAACATTGAGTTAGCCGAATAGGTCTATTGGAACTCTTTGCCTTCCGAAGTAATGTCATCTCCTAGCCTTCTGTCTTTTAAAGTTTCACTGATTAAGTACCTTCGCTCATAATTTACCTTAAAATACTAGGCATAGTGTCTTTAATATAAGTTTACGCATTATTATTAGGCATCTAGATTTATAATTTATAGTCTAATTTATAGTCTTTTAATATATGTTTATATATTAATTAATTAATTATTTTTTCTTCTTTCTTTTTTGGAGGGTATGTCTTAGCATGGGAATTTGGTTTCCCCCTACTACCGTCCTGTTAACCATTTTTGTATTTTTGTTCGATTGTATATGTTAGTATTAGTTCATTTGTATCAGTGCAACAACTAACATTTACATTTTATTTTGTTTAAGCCATGATAGATAGTATTAGCGTAGTATTTCGCTGTTTAAATTAATGATCTGAAATTTCGGCTCAAAAGTACCCGACGCGAATACGAAAAGTAGCCAGGACCTTGCGTCGGGCGTCGGCAAGTTTTGAAAACCCTTATACATTACCATAACCCTAAACCACCAACAACAAAGGAAAAAATAAAAATTACCTGAGATAAAAAAATTAACTCAATTTTTTTTATACATTCAACCATAGCGGGGAAAATCTCTGGGTATTTCATGTGATGTTCCCAATCAACTATAGCGGGAAAAACCCCAACCCCTGCCTGGGGAAACAGTTCAAAGAACACTGAAAATTAATCAATGTTCATTAGCGATCCGAGAAGTTTTCATTCTTCTTTAGTAGTTTAAATAAGGCAAAAGGTGCTTAAAATCGCCGAAACCCGTTTCTAACAATAATCATAGTGTATCATCTTTAACCATATTTTATTCCAATGCTTGCAACGTTTTTGGTTTAATAAGGCACAAAAGTGTTTATCATGGTATCGCTGAAGTGGCTCGAAGGTCACAAACAGAATGCTTGTGAAGGGCGGTTGAAAATACTCCGCAAAATAGTCGATTAAGTTACTAAACGGGGCAAAACAACGTTGGGCGACGTAGCCGAGGTAGGAAAACACCAAGGGGGTCCTAACTTACTCTCACAAGGTTAGTGTGAGGATTCCTCGAAAACATTTCCAATTAAGGTGTCGTATTTGGAGGCACTTGAAATCACGACGTGAGCGGTAATATAATCTCAGTGAAATGTGACGAACTTTTCTAAAATTAAACTAGGTAATCCCTGTGAGAGGTGAATAAATTTAACGTCTTCAGATAGAGCCTCCACTCTCGCAGCTGAATGAGAAACGCCGCTGAACTTTCGTGTTCTGACCAATTCTTCTAAACAAGACATGGAACGAGCCTCTGTAGAGATTTGGAACTGGATTGAGAGACTTCCGTGGGAAAAGCAAAAACATCTTCTGCAATGGCAACTGCAAGCTAGAGAACCAATTCACAGCTTTAAGGACATACGACTTGGCGATCATCTAGTAAGAAAAGATTCCTTCCTTGGGCTGGTTTCGTACGAGCATCATTTTATCTGCGTCGATTTCAACGGTAAAGGCCAGCCGATGATTGTGCACTATTACAATTCAGCATGGAAAGCCACCGCTCAATTGATCCCAAGTATCTCAGCCTCTGGTTCCCCCGTTGAACAAATGGCAAAGGTTCAAGAGATGTGTATTGAAGAGTACGTAAGCGAAGCCAAGCTGCAAACAGAAGGAAACGAGGTGGCAAGAGTTGTGTGGCCAGAGGAACTGCTCCGGTTTCCTCCAGAAGAAAGGGCTAAAAGAGCCAGGGAAAGGGCTAGGAAAAAAGAAAAATGGTACGATTTAGTGGAGAATAACTGCGAGACCTTAATCATGTGGTGCTTTTGCGATTTACAAATCAGCCTTCAAGTGACCGCTGCTGTTTGTTATATTCGTGAGGTTATTGGCGGTGGATATAATTTTCTTAAACATTCACTTCAGCAACTTCCAAAAGCACTTGTTGAACAGTTTGGCGACGACATTATACTTCTTGCGTCGAAAACAAAGCCCGTTGCAGCAGCTCTTCCCAGAGGAATCGGTGTCTGGGGCGGCGCAGTAGTGACCGTTTTCGCAGAATGTTTCCTGGCTTATAGAGAAATTAAGTCAGCTAAACAAAAATGGAAGGAGGGAATTGTCATAAAGACCAGAAAGGAGTTTATCAAGGAAGTCATTGATAGTGTTTTGCAAGGTACTTTCCGCGTCGGCGGAAGTATTGGTGGAATGATAGGTGGCCAGTTGTTAATCCCTATTCCGGTCCTTGGTGGTGTAATTGGAGCTGTACTTGGTTATTTATCAAGCCATTTCGCCTCAAAACTGTTCACTAAATTTGGCCTCACAGAATTTCTTGCTAAACATATAGACAGCTGGTTGCCTCCTGATAAACCTGCTGATAAACTCGATTAGAAGAGTACGTAACACCAATGACTGAGGGCCCCTTTCTCGAGGTACTTCATATATCTATCATCACCTCTAACTTAGGCGAGAAGCTAGCCAAGCGCAAAAGCGCGAAGGCGTTTTTAAGCGACACACGTCAACCAGTATTACACAGTATTGAATCCATCCAGCATCATGCTACTCGATTGATATGTGGATCTGAGAAATCTTACTCTGAAAGGCTCACTGAACTAAACTGGTCAACATTGGAGCTTAGAAGGAAATACCTTTGCTTGGTTCAACTTTACAAGATAATTCATGGCTATTGTGATATTGACTATACCACATATGTGGATCTTAATGGCCCGACAAGAACGAGGAGTAACCATGACTTTAAAATCAGGCCTAGAGCAGCAAGGACAAACTATTTTAAATTTTCATTTCTTAATCGTTACGTTAATGACTGGAACTCTTTACCAAACTCCGTTGTCTGCTTCCAGCTTGAACTCTTTTAGAATTTTATTACTTAATTATCTTTGTTAATAGCCATATTTTACTGACTTTGGATTTTCGTTTTTATAATTATTTAATATCCAAGTAGTTTAATTAGTCTTTTTTATGTAATGTATAGTTACATATTAGATATTCTATTCTTTATTGTTTTATCTTTTATTTTTGGAGAGCAGTTTTTATATTGGAATTCAGTTTCCCCCTATTGCTTTCCTTTACCAACTGTACTTTTATATATATACATATATATATATATATATATATATATATATTTATATATTTCCTTTTGTTGTCCATCGATAAAAAGTATCATTAAACTTAAACTTAAACTTAAACAGAGGTGTGGCCTTTTCCTTTATTATATACATACTAGGAAATACTCACCAAAAATCTATGTCGTAAATTTTCTTATAATATGACTTGACGCTACCAAGTCTGTATTGCTAAGTGTCTTTACTCTCATAGAGACGATTTGGCCGAAATGTGAGCTAAACCATACTCATGCATGAAAAAGGTCTACTTCTTGTTGACGCGCGTCGCTTAGAAACGTCTTTTCTTGAACTCCCTACTGTTTATAACGCACGAACTGGACACGTGCATTTGTCACCCTTGCGCTCTTCGTGTTCCTTTCCCTCGCTAGAGCGATTTTCGTATGACCTTGAAATCAAAACGCGCGAACAAAACAGAAACAACAAACGAACGGAAAAAGAGCAATTTATTTGGTTTATCGAACGGATAAAGACGCGCGTTGCTTTTGGTTGGTTAAGGGAACGCTCGGGTAAAAAAACTTCATGCCCGAGAACTTTCTAGAAATCAATCGATACTTCGCTTTGACGTCATACTGCAACACGATTGGCCAATCGAACAATGCCTTTTCCTTATGAGGGTTTTCTTTGGGGGGAGATAGTTTCAATTTGTGCTGGAACGCGTCTTCCGATACTCGATTTTCCTTTTCACCATTTGCGCTGTAACTTTGTCTTTAGCCAACGCGATGATTAAGGCGGATAGAGGTCGTCACTATCGTCAAGTTGTCTTTGCTAAATCTACCTTATAGTAAAGATGATGTGAGCAGCCTGAAAGCTCATCGTATTATATTGAAATAGCAGTCCCAAGAATAACACTTTTCTACATTTATCGGCTTGAAGTTATAATTTATGACATTGTAATATGTACAGCGGTGGTTAGCTCGAAAGCTAAGCTCCTCTGACCACCGTACACTTCTATCCAAGCCATTAATTTTCTTTTTTCCTTTTTCTTCTTCTTTATTAGAGTATTCCTACCTTGCTATATATAATGTAAATATTTTATAAAACTGTGAATAAAATAGAATTGAATTGAATTCGAAAAGATAGAAACCTAGAAGGGGCTAAACGCAAAGAATCATCGGTAAAAAGTTGAAACCAAAAAAAAAACTAAATTTTACCCTTGTTTGTTTAGAATAAGGTTTTAAAACTTGCACCATAAGAGACAACGGGTTTGAATAGTCTGTTCCAAACATTCAGAAATGGACAGCGACGCAAAGAGCGTTAGAGAGAGAAAGAGGGCTATTACTTTTATGTACTTCTTCGTTTGTTTATTTTATTTTTTGAAGGCTTACTCTAGCCATTTGGTTTTCTAGGGGGGGGGGGAGATGTGATGCCCGATTCTCCAAATCCCGACCCTATTTTAGACCAAAAAATGTCATTTTCCACACCCGTTTTCAGACCCGGAGGTGGTCTCAAAACGCAACATTACAAGTTTACATAAAACAGAAATTATTTCATCATTGCAACAAAAACATTTCTTAAAATCCATTTGGAATTCGCATATTACATGCTCTTTCTTATTCATTAGGAATTGAAACGACGAACACATTGATACACAATCGTAGTTCCCTCGTACACCATACCCAATTCAAGATCAAAATGGGCAAAATCTATACCCGTTTTCCGACCAAAGCGACCCAAAAACCGTATCTTTTGGGACGGTACATTCTTATATGGCTTATGTAAGGGAGTAACCCCACCCCACCCTCACCCTCCAGATGAAACTTTGCTTCGTATTTCTGGCGTATTTCATTACTTACTAGTACTTTATCAATAGGGTTGTTATGTATACTGTACGTATATATGCATCTTTTTTCCCCTAAGGGGACTAGTTTGCTATGAAATCAATATTAAAACTAAAACTAAAATGTTCAGCTAAATCTGAGGGTGATTTACAAGTTTCATGTAACTAAAAGTTTCGTTTGTTTCTTCAGCGACCACAATGCTGCTTGAGACCTGCTCGGGTCGACAAACCGCGTCCTATCTTTGTTATAGGGTAAAAGATAAAGATTAGCGTCCATTTTCCCTGTTGTGAAAATTTACTTTGTTTTTACTCCAAATAATATCATTGCTTTAGAAAACAGGGTGGTCATGAGAATTAAGGTCCTGATCAGGGAAGATGTGTCTCACTGATATTTCAATAAATTCTCCCCACTACTTCTATTGAAAAAGCTTAGGGACAGTAAATGAGAATCTCAGTTTTCATATTAGGGTTTAAAGTGTTAAAACCATGTGATACAGTTGAACCTGTCCACAACCGCCATCTTGGGGAAAGAAGAAGGTGGCCGTTGTAGAGCCGTCAGGTTTAAACAAGAATCAATGTATGGACTGTCCGCCAAAAAAAAGTGGCCATTGTAGAGAGGTGGCCGTTTGTGGAGGTTAGACTGTATAATACACGAATTGGAATCCGGACCACTCTTTATCAATCTTTGATTGCTACTAGTGTAAATAATTGAATAATGTTCCTAATAGTCCAGGGGCACCCAACGTCAGTTTTCGGAAAACATCTGTTCGGAAGACGATTTGAGATTCGTAACATTTGTTGTAAAATTTCTTGCTTGCCTGCCTCTCCTAGGATTTTCGAACATCTAAAAAATGGTATAATTGCCCATTTTCACGGATTTTTACCCTAAAAAGGTCACCTAGAATTTGCGGGAGCCTTTTCTTTGGGTGAAATTTTCGAAAAGGTAAGTTTTGATCCCTATAATTTGCGGATCACTAGACTTTCAGCTAGGAAATCCGAACAGATGAAAAATTTTTAGGGGATAAAAATAAGCCTATATCTACCGTTTAAATACTAAAATGCGTTTAAAAATGCTATGTTTAAGTGGTTTTGAACATTATTCTCTTTGGGTGCCCCTGAATACTCGTCTTCCCCTTGCTTTGCAAGAGACAACGGAAAAAGGCTTGCTTCTCCCAGGGAGTTCTGTCATATAGTCTTAAATTTTACTTATATACACCTTTTGCTGTTCATTACGAGAAAATACGCAGTCTTTTGCGTGAAACGGCGACCAATAGTGCGAAAATACATTCATTAGCGCGAAAATACGAACATTTGCGCATAAATCAGATTCAATTACGATTTTTGCATTTTAATCATCATTCAATAACACTTTTGGGCATTCATATGCGTCATTGGGCATAAAAAAGAGAGAAATATACTTTCATTAAGGCCAACATCAAAGTCATCAATACCATCTTGAAAGTCAATAGGGACAACTGACAAACATTAAAGTGCAAACACTATTCATTAACATTTTTACGACACTGTTTGCAATTCAATAGCATTCCTGGACAACCTTACGATGGATGAGACAAACATTAATGTGCTTGTACAATCAATTGAGTGTTCTTTACATTTAATACACAAAAATCGATTTTCAATTAAACAATAGAAATTCAAACAAATTTGGCCTGAATTTCAGTTCGTTAAATGTATATCCCTTAAAAACCTCGCTATTTAAACATTTTGGGAGGTAGGTTTGATGTCGAGGGGGAAGCATAAGCTGTGTACGTATGGAGCGGGAATGGCCAAATCTAGGTGGCTGCCAGGCACCCCGTCATACCCAAAGACTGCCGACTTATCGGGATCCATTTTTCCTCGCCCGTGGTAGAAAGTCACCGAAAAACCGACACAGTATTCATTACTCCAGCAGCTCCCGAGAAAAACACATGATAGGTAATTAATATTGCCATGGTCATAGTCAATTTTCGTCCTCGTTGGCCGTACACTTGGCGGTACGCCCTCCACTCCCTGTCGCGCCCCACCATGACTTCTGGCCGTCAAGGGTAAATGTATAGCCGCAGCCGTCGACGAACACACAGTGGCGAAGTACGGCGTGATTCGTTAAACAAATTCAGGCCAATTTTGGGGGGAAATTGGTATTGGTTAATTGAAAATATATTTTTGTATATTAAATGTAAAGAACGCTCAATTGATTGTACAAGCACATTAATGTTTGTCTCATCCATTCTAAGGCTGTCCATGAATGCTATTGAATTGCAAACAGTGTCATAAAAATGTTAATGAATAGCGTTTGCACTTAGATGTTTGTCTATTGTCCCTAATGATTTTCAAGATAATGTTAATGACTCGAATGATGGCGTTAATGAAAGTATATTTTTCTCTTTTGTATGTCGAATGACGCAAATGAATGCCCAAAAATGTTATTGAATGTTGATTAAAATGCAAAAATCGTTATTGAAACTGATTTACGCGCAAATGTTCGCTTTTTCACGCTAATGAATGTATCTTCGCGCTGTTGGTCGCCTTTTCACGCAAATGAATGCGTATTTTCTCGTAATGAACAGCAAAAGGTGTAGTACTGTATATTACATATCAGTACATCTTTGTGGACCTCTAATCGGACATGTGAGAGGCGAAAGCAAACCCGAACGCCCAAATGTCCCTCAACAACTGTTCCAGCGACTCCTTGTTGCTCCAAGTAGTAGGTAAACCGGCTTTGACAGCAACTTCACACCGTGTGAACACTTTGCTAAAGGCAGAGGCGTGCTTAGTGGGGCGAGAATACTCAGTGACCTCGTTCACACTGACACTGAGTGATTTTCTAAACTCGCTTACAGTGCACGTGGAATCCTTGACCCGATATATCCGGGATTTCTTGTGGCGAATCATAGCTACCTCCTTCCAAATTTCCGGTTTCACTACGAATGGACTCCGGGTGGACTGCCGATGAGGTTGAGGCTGCAATACATCCCGGTACTGCTCATAATTAGATCCCCGCATGTCATCTGGGCGCAAAGAACGACGGGTCTGCAGTAAAAGTAAAACGGCCTATCATGAAAAAGATCAGCAGATGGGGAGAAGAAGGTTCAGGGGCTTTATGTCGAACTTCGGAGACTACACGCTCATTAAGGTGGTTTTAACTTTTTGGTCAATCTGTGGATGAAATACGAAGGTGTTACCTCGGAAATGAATTTCTGCGGTGCTGTTTATAAGGTTCTAACACATTCTTACTTTTCAGTCTGTCGTTGGAATCCTAAAGTGTGACTAGTCAAATGAAAGTACTCTTTTGCGGTACTGTTTATTGTGCTGTACACCAGGTGTACATGGTGGTTCTATTTTTGAGTGTGTGAATGACATCCTTAAAAATGGAAGCTACCGAGCAGTACTTTGTTGTAGTACAGTTTGTTATGCTACACAAGATAGTTGTAACTTTGACTTTGTGGATGAAATCCTGTAGTGTGACCCTGATTCAAATGAAAGCTACCTAGCAGTATTTTCCTGTGATCCTGTTTATTATGCTCTACAAGGTGGTTCAAACTTTTAAATCTGTGGATGAAATCCTAAAGTGTGACAATTCAAATGAAAGCTATTGAGCAGTACTTTTCTGTGATGTTGTTTATTATGCTCTACAAGGTGGTTCTAACTTTAAGTTTGCGTCTGCAGATAAAATGCTAAAGCGTGACGATTCAAATGAAAACTACTGAACCGCCTCCCAGTTATCTTGGTTGGGAGAGTGTCAGTCTGCTGAGCGAAAGGCCGCGAGTTCAGACCCTCACCGTACCAGTAACCAATGTCTGTAACTAATTCGGTAAGATTGTTATGCTGGCTGCTCCATTTGTGTGGTTGTGATTCAGGCCTTGCTTCATTTCAGCAGTTCAAACGATCGCGTCTTTAAGCTTTGGGTGGTGACATTAGATTGGGGGCCATGCCTCCATCCATACATGAGTATCAATTATTAGAAGGGTACGTGAAAGAAACCCATTATATTTTTCAAAAAGAGTGGGGGGGTGCGTAGACCAGCTGTCACAGTCTAACTGACATGTTTTCTTAGACAGTTACTGGGAAGAATACTTTACAGTAATTTGTAGTACCCATTTTAAACAAATTGTTAAATGGCAACAACAATAAAAGGAAACTACAGTTCATTTATTCAGTACCTGCAGAACAAAACGCACATCAGTCTCAACTCCGTCCAAATCGGTCATGTCATGTTCCTCAGGGTTTTCCTTCCATGCCCTCTTAACATCTACCGCACACCATCGTAACTTTGGCAACCTAATCTCGAGAAAGTTAAAAGCTTTGTCCGTTATCACTAAAAACTCGTGATCGGTGTGAATTTCAACCGAGTACTTCTCTGCAGATTCCGCGTGAACTGAAAAGCCACGCTGGGATAAGAAACTGTCAACTTTCTCTTGCGATGAAACGACAGTAAAGAAGGAACTTCGGGATGCTTTTTCTTTAGGAATTTTCTTTCCGTCCTTCGTTACTTCGATTCCCTTTCGCATCCTGTGTAATCGAGTTTTTAATTTTCCCCCAGTACAGATGACGCGCGATCTGCCATATTTTCTAACGTTTCGAGGGGCGGACAAGACGCTTGGGCTTGGTTTGTAGCCTCGCGTGAGATTTGTCTGAAACATACACACGCTCGGCGCTTCGGTGTCCTCTGTAAAGGACTTTGGAACGTTCAACACGTATAGACGCCCAAAATGAATGGCAAATTCCATTTCACCATGAATTGTAGGCACAAAATCCCTCTCAATTACCTAAAAAGAAATGATTTAAAAAAACGAGATTATTGACAGCTTAAAGAATACGTTTTCGCCTTCAAATTCAAGACCAGCGCTATTTTCTTTTTGTGACATTTTACAAGTTCTAAGAAAACAAAGTACTTTTCATCTAAAAGGTTTCCACATGATTTCATTCACCGACTCTAAAGTTTGACCCAAAATACATTTCGCGTTGGAGCAATTTTGATTTGAAACCAACGTAATTACTGTACTCAATCAGGGGCGCTTTTGAGACAATCAAACGAGCCAATCAAATCTCGAAGCAAATATATGACGCCTGCGCAAAGCGCCAACATTTTGCCCGAAATGAAAAGTTAGGGGAGGGGAGTGGTGGGCAGTTTATCTCTTACTGATCCGAGAATCTTAGTACCTGCACTTGAGTATGAAATCTCTCTGCGAAACTCAGGAACTCATGTCGCGTGTATGACGCTCCGATTCTGCGCAGTCCAGACCTCGGGCTCGCCAACATCGGTACGTACAAAGCCAGACTATCATGAGTGGGGTGATGATTTCCATAGTACGGTACCAAGGTGACACCGTCGTCATCGCTTAGGCAACCTTGAAATATACCAACACAATTGACAACCTCGTTCCCAGGGTCTCTTTTCTCTACTTCCACCCGGAGAGAAGAGACGGGAGGCCCTGGGATAGAGGGTGCACAATGCTTCACTTGTATATGAAGCTCTCCAAACAATTCATTGGGCTGAAAGTAGAAACCAAAATTTAGCGAAGAAGAAAAATATGGAGAAATGAGAGCGGGAGAGGGAGTAAGCACTCATCAGAATTTTGTATACTCATGCTTGACTGATGTATGATGTCACTTTCGGTTGCTAAAAGCACTAATCTGCTTCTTTAGTGAGGTGGAAAGATGAATGCTTGATGCTTTTTGATCTTTCATTATTTTGACCCACCGGGAAAGAAAAATTTTGTCTGTTCACAACAAGGGATATTATGGGGATATTTGGACAGCAAATGATTATGGCCAAACAAAAATGTCAGGACACTTCTCCACCGCCCTTTAATGAAGGAGACATGTTACCTTCAAAGATCATGTGTTTAGCTTCCTTCACAAAACACACTGACATAACCGCTGCCTTGTTGCGCAGTGCCTGCGTCGCCATGGCATTTAGCGCCCGTTCCACTGACGCCACAGCGGACTCGGTACCAATAGCTTGTAAAACAAGGCCAAATCCTGATCCCGGGAGACTAGGACGAATGGTTACCCTCGCACCAGTCTTTTTCGAGAGCTCAAAAGCGTTATGCCTTTCTGAACCGGCCATGGTGTAAGACAGTGCTTGAGATAGAAATATAACGCGATCGATTTCCGAAGCGCTTATGGTAAGGAGCACTTCGGCGTCTCCATAAAGCGCCAGAAGATGAAATGCACGTTGCATGTGTTCCTTAAGGAGGCGCAGGTGCTCTGAGTCAAGAAGTTCTTCAAGTTTGCGCACGCCCAGTAAGGAAGCGAAGGTTTGTGGAATTGCCAAGTCGAGGGTTGTGTTGTAGGCTTGGAAAAATGTCAGTAGAATCTCGCCTATTTGCTGATCGCCCAGAATCAGTGGACCACTTTTCTTAGCATCCGAGGTTTCTGTTGATTGAAAAGAGCTCATAACCCTGTCCCATTCTTGATTGAGGACTGCGTCATTGACTCTGCCAGTCGCAATTTGAAAACACCGGTCCCAAACGTGTTCCCAACTGAAATCATTCACTAGTCCTTTGGAAACGCAGAATATTAGAAACAGGAAAGTCAACAAGTTGGTCTTGATTCCCGCGTCTACCCCATGCCCCAAGAGACCCGTCACTTGACCCCAGTTCATAAGAAGACGGAGAACAGGTAGGAGAGCTGGGTATGATTTAATGTAGGTCGATAAGACAATGGCTTTCAGGAGGCCATCATATGACGCTGTAACATCCCCTTTAACGTTTGCCAGTGAGCCAGATCGCTTTGCGGGATTGTCACAGGCAATCACCTGGAATTAAATATGGATACGATCATATTAAGAAGTAAAAATAATTCAAAGTTAAAACAAAAAATAGAGGGAGGTACTCAGATACCATCCGTGGAATGACCAGTACTATGCGCATGAGCATAGGCAAGTCACCTGGAAGGTGGTATCCACCGACTGTAGCTTCCTTTTTCTACTTCGTTATAGCTATCACAATTTCACTGCAGAACTCCAACAAATCAAAGAGAAAAAGAACATAAATCAACCAATACATGGAACTAGGCCGCCAACTTGCAGTCTTTAGAGTAAATTTTTATGTGACAGTCAAATAATTGGGACGCACCGTCATACTTTTGACTAGCGGCTAGCGCTATAAAACGACTTGTGGCGCTGGCGAAAAGGATCGCAACGCTAGGTATAAGAATGAACACTCACCGGCACCCGGGCATTATCCACCAGCCGCGCATGCTTAAACAGATTACGTAAGACCGGGAATAAGGTTTTGAGCACGGTGATCTGATCGTCTCGTCCAAGCTTTTGTCGAAGAGCGATGTGCGTGGGATAAATAACGCAAAGGTCAAGGTCAGAGTCTTGCCGGAAGAGAAATGTCGCTGAGGAACCAAACATGGCCAAAGTAACACCCGGAAGTGAACGTGATATGACACTCTTTTTCTGTATCCTGTCGTGAAAACCTTGTACCAGTGAATCTCGTTCATAGTCAAACAGTTTGATGACACTGTCGCTGATTGAAGTGACCACGCTTTGTGAGTCTTGTTCTTCACAAGCTTTACTAAGTC
Source organism: Porites lobata (assembly GCA_942486035.1). Classification (NCBI taxonomy): domain Eukaryota; kingdom Metazoa; phylum Cnidaria; class Anthozoa; order Scleractinia; family Poritidae; genus Porites; species Porites lobata. The sequence continues at coordinate 880,755 of CALNXK010000154.1, forward strand.
GAATTGAAAGCATGACGTCATCCACAAGCCACGGGAAGCTGAGAAACTGCGGAATCTGGTACTCTGAGGAATTCTCTGATTCCGTGGCGACTCTCGAGTGACTGTATGCGACGTAATACCACGCCGATGCCTTCTGTTGCAATTCTTCGGAAATAGCTTCGCTGGACCCTCGCTCATCTCCGGCCAGATCGAACTCTTCGAAGAACTTTTTTCGGAAGTTTTCGCGTATTTTCGCAAGAATTCTGCCTACGATGTCGGCGATCTCCACTTTTTCTCTTCCAAGGCGAGAATGCAGTTTCGAAAAACAGCCTGAGAGAAGTTCACCCTCGCTTTCAATGCCATACAAGTTCATCAATGCGTGGAGCTGGGTAAAACGAAAAACATATGAAACATTTTCAATGACTTAAGGTGGCTTACTACACTTTTCGGATGAAAACTGTCGACTTTTTTAAACTGGAACATTATTAGCAACTAAAGGCATCTTCTGAACTGTTAATCACTACAATTGATGTAAATTATCCTTATTTGTTTCCTTCTAAAACATTTTATTGCGAAGTATAACGCGAAATATAGTGTGAGCATCCAAAAAGGGGTAGAGACCTTCAGTAAAGACCCGCCTTCAGTTGCTAAAAATGTTCCAGTTTGAGAAAGTCGATAGTTTTCATCTGAAAACTGTAGTAAGCCCTTATATAGAAGAGTTACAATGTACCTAATGACGGTGAAAACTTTTAAGCCTTCAAAAAGGTACTTCACAATTTATCCAACGTTGAGATATACAAAAAGCATTTTTTTTTTGGAACAAAAACTATTCTTAAGTGTAGAGAATATCATCGCAGTAAGAGTTAAATACACAACTTATACATTCGCGAAAAGAAGGCCTGAAAATTTTCAGGCTTCCCGGGATTCGAACCCTGACTTCGGCGAAATTGGTTACTATATCGTTATTTCAAAACTTTAAATATCTGTAAACTGGCCATTAAAGCCTGGCTTTCGGGATCTCTCTCGAAATCCAGCGTCACTTTTTCGACGTGACGTAGAGAGGATAAACGAAATACCCTGGGAAGAGGCCATTCTCGTCCCCGGAGCCAGTCGGCTTAATTCGTAACGGACCACGTGACCAAGAAACGACGGGCTCTGGGGATGAGAATGGGGAAGAGGCACACCCTATTAACTCTCTACGCATGCGCATTTTGTTTAGAACTTTTTTGGTGTTCTCGCAAAACAGAAAAATGGTCCCTTAACAATTCTGAAAGGGTCGCAATGATGGAGATTGACTTACTACTAAAATGTGACTGTTGGAAATAAATCGTAATACCTGGTTAGAATACTCCTCGTAAATGCTCTTTGCCTCCTCTTGATACTTTTGAAAGTTTGGTACCAACAAGTCTGGCACAATGTGAGGTTTATTAAGAGGGACATCACGCGCGATGCTATCCTTAAACGCTCTGCACTCACGATACAGCTTGCCTAAAACCTTCTCTGAAGGATAGCTTGGCTTGTCGGATTTCATCATAAAGTCTGGAAAAACCGAGACCTTGGCTTCTTTCGGCATCTTGGGCCACTCCCCGGTCTTCGGCGCATCAACTGCTAGCGAGTGAAGCTCTGCCAACTTAAGGCAAAGTGACGCTTCCACCCCTCCCTCAATGGAATCCGCTTGGGCTTTGTGAGCGTTATCAATCTCGCCAAGCTGATCAAACCGGATGTACTCAGCGACAAACTCAGTCATTTCACGGGTTGTGATTGGTCCAAAATGTTGCCGTTTTGGAGGCGATTTGTAGTTCATTGGCGGGAAAAGTTTTCTTCGCGGCAGAAGGTCTTTCATCCAACAAACAAAGTACAAATCACCGTCAAGATCACCGCCTTAAGGAAGAAACATTTATAAGTTTAGTAGGGTCCTATTTTTTCAGCATTATCACTATAATTACAATGATTAAGATGAAGTTATTCGGGCTAATTGAGACGCTTCTTGTTAACAGTGTGACCATAATGAAATCGGGATGTTTTATCTAAGCTTTTATTTGGGAAAGTCTAAAAATATTATGCACAAGTTTTGTAATTTCTCATTTTTTCGGTTGCCTTTGCCTTTTTTTCTTCAAATACGTTAGGAATAACGCTGAGTACAAGTACATAAAGAAAAATTAAAAAAAAAAACTTGTTTCTAAAGTTGTCGCCATCACTATGAGTGTAAGTTATACCTGCCATCTCACTAGGGTGGGGACGGGGTCCATGATTTGGAAATACGACACAGTCCACCAAATGAGCCAGCTGAGGTGCATATACTGCGGTCAGCAGTCTCACATCTCCTGGATGAAGGCATGGATTTCTGGTCACTACCACAGGTCCTGTGAGAGTCTGTTGAGCTGTTCTGCTGAATCCTCCTTCATGATCAGGATCCAAGGACATTGCGGAATACTGCGCAAATACCTTAAAAATAGACAAAAGCAATTTATTTGTAAAGAAGAGTAATCATCTTCAATAGTAAAAATCAGCTCTATAATTTTCCCGTTGAATTTCACATTTTCAATTAATTTTTGGTATTGGGATAGGTATCGCAGTTGTAACTGTTGCGTTTAAGTTCGAAATTCTAAAGTGTGACCATTCAAATGAAAGCTACCGACCAGTACTTTCCTGTGGTATTGTTTATTATGCTCTACAAGGTGGTTCTAACTTTTCTGCCTGTGGGCAAAATCCTAAAGTACTCTAATGTGTAGCCATTCTGAATGAAAGTTACTGAACAGTACTTTCCCGTGCATGGTAATGTGGCTCTCACTGGGTTCTGACTAGCTTTTAAGTCTGTGGATGGAATCCTAAAGTGCGACCATTCAGACGAAAGCTACTGAGCAGTACTTTCCTGGGGTATTGTTTATTATTCTGTACGAGGTGGTTCTAACTTTTGATTCTGTGGATGGAATCCCAAAGTGTGATCTTTCAGATGAAATCTGCTGGGCTGTACTTTCCTGTGGTACTGTTTTTTAATGCTGCACAAGGTACCTCTAACTTTTTATTCTGTGGATGAAGTCCTGTAGTGTGACAATTCAAATGAAACCTTTTTGATTATATTTCCAAGTGGTGCAATGCAAGTAAAATTTGGGAGTCGATCGTCTTGAACGTTTGTTTTGCACCTTCTTGGTTGTTATATAAAGGGCTGTGCAGGAGACTGCTGAAAATCTTCATCTGTCCGATTATTTCTAATCAGCGTTGGTTATCCAACTGATTCCTGAAATACTATAGCTAGTGCCAGGACCTGGTGCTTATTCATTTAAGGATAAAATTGATCTTTAGGATTCTTTGAGAGAATTAGGGCACTACAGTAGAGTAATTAGGACAGACAGTCAAACACTCTCTAAAAGCACAACTGGGCGCTTTGCGCAGACCATCTCGCTACAGTGAAACCACGCAACATATGCCAGGCAGAATATCTTGAGTAAAATACTGAAAAGAGTCCTTACAAATAGGATTGATTCATTGATCAGCCGAGTTCTAATCAGAACTGCTAAAGAGAAAAACTTTTTGCCATACTTCCATTATCGAGTAATAAATTTTTCGTTTTATAAATCTCCAACCTTACCTCGCCTGGCTGCAGAATCCCTGTTTCATCCATGACACCAATCATAAGTCGAGCTTCCGCTGGTGGTAAAAGAATGCGGGCTCGACTCAGTAGATTCTGCATCCGCTCCTTATAAAGTGCCACCAACAGCGACTTGAAAAAGGGCTCAGTGGTCAGCTGCATTCCCGCTTCTGACAAGAGCATATAGCCAATTCCTGTCTTGGCCCCAGATACCATTTGTTGAACAGCTAGACGTTCGTTAACTAGCATTCCTTTACAGAGAAAAAAAATAACTGATTGTATCAACACTTTGATTTTGCTCCTCCTTACCATGCAGAAAGAAACTTAGGTGCTACACAAAACTTGAAAAAAGATAGGGTGGCCATGCTTTTTATTGGCTTTTTCTGTCATGTTACGCGGGAAAGAGCTGAATATTTCCACGCTGTGCCCACCGGTGTCATGGAGTGCTGGGCTGCTTACCATTTGCACAAATCACGCGGATGAAAAACTTGAGCATAAACATAAAAGTACAACATTTCACGTGGTGGGAGAAAGCTTGCATCACCTCAAATGACAGTTCATACTTTCTGTAGCTTCCCAAACGGAAAGGCATGGGCCTTTTGATTTTTCAACCGGATTTTCCGGTTTTTCCGAGTAATTAGTAAGTACCCCTGGTTTTTCTGCACTGTCCATATAGATACCAGAAAAGCCGATCAAAAGGACTCGCTAACTACGTCATCAGTGTATCCAAAAACGCGCGAAAAAGCGTCCGCCTAGAAAGCTAAAAGGTTAGGTCTAACTTCTGAGCTTTGAGGCACTCCCTTACCTGCAAGACTGTCCAACATTGCGCGCTGCAAATTGAGAAACACTTCATCCGGGACACCAAGGTTGGACAAGAGCATTATTAGCTGATGGTTTAGAAAGACAACCTGAGGGCGTGACGTCTGTAGAACCTCTAGACGGCGGTGCGGACTCTCGAATTTGCGCATGCTCGGTCGAAAAACTGCTTTCTTCTCTGGAAGTGTAGGATCAAGCGTCAGCACCCCTTTACAGCCAGCAAATCGAATCTGAATTGCAGATGGCACGTAATGTTTAGAAATCTTTCTGGCAACCTATAAATAAAACAAAAACTTTGGTTTTATCAAAGAAATTGATTAAGCCGATCCATCAGCGTAAAAAGATAGAAGGCTGCCATGGTTTGACTAGAGTGATACAGAAGGTTAAGATAACGTGCATCTGCAGAGATGAAACCTGGTATATTTGTTTCCTGTCTGTTTTGTCAAATGAGTTTTGTTAGGCGTTTTAACGACGAGTTTAAAAACTCGCCGTACAAATGCGATAAAAATTCATTTAATACGACTACTTGGAAAAAAACGGTTGTGTGGGCCAAGGGAGTAAACTGTTGATTCATCTTAATGGCGTCTTTCCTACCTTCTGTGCAAGTGAGTCAGAGATCCTTCCCACGCCATCTGAGAAGCAGTAACCACCATCAGGTGTTTCAATATCCTCATCCATATCCCAGGAGGTTCCTTCGTTGACATCTATGCCCACAGCGTCCATGGATGTTGAGAAACACTGCCCCATACGAGCCATGAAAATTGCTACGCATCTGTTGGAGAAAACACTTGATCAAACACACGAAAGCGTGAATCACTAAAGTAACCAAAAAAGCTCTGAGGAACAAATTAAGTTATAAAACATTCAAGACTGTTTTACATTATTTTTATTTACCTTATTTTGCTGAAGTCGCCCATCCATTGTCGAATCTCCTCCGGGTGTGGACTGGGTCGAACGAACCAACAGCCGTGGTTTCTCAGTTGGCTATTGGAGGAACCAAGATAATAAAACCAGTCCCCGCCTGCTATTACCCCGCTATCCAAAGTCTGTTTAACGCGTTCCAAAATCTTCTCAATGCTTCCTCCGGCTGATGAAAGCCTCGAGAAGTCTTCATCGCGGATATTGACACACAGAAACTGATCAGTGTTGTAATTTCTCAGCACGCGATTCTTGGACATCACTTCCGGCGTGTAGAGCAGCAGGCGCGTGGGGGTAATGACCATGCGCTTAATCAACGCGCCCTGGGAAGGAACGAGTTGCTTTAACATTCCACCGGCTTTAAAATCCTTCTCATCAAGGAGCCTTTTAAACGTTGCTTCTGGGTCACAAAAACTATTCCGTTGCAGGGCAGCAGAGAGTTTTTCTAAGGCAAACAAAACGACTTTTTCAGGCTTGCTACCTAACATGGTGTTAAAGTCATGGGTCAATCTTCCTCTGATAAACGGAAAAGAATGTAAGAGGCATTGTGCAGTGTATTTGACGCTGAAAGGCAGCTCTTCGGGGAAATTCACAACTGGCAATCGTCTTGTTGACTTTTGCATTGAGGCAAAGAAGGCCTTCTTGTCGTATCTCCCGATTGTTCTTAGAACTTCTTTGACCTCATTCCATTCGCTGGCTTTAAAAGTGAAGTTGTAAGTACAGCATAGGCCAAATGCATCCCCGCTATCTTCTATTTCGGTAACACGCTCCCAGTTCACCACTTCATCGATACTTGCGATATCCGAACTCGTAAGTAGAGCTGCATTATCGGGTTTCTCGTCTTCTTGCGAAGCTTCAATTCCGATGTTACCTCGTTCATCTTCTGAGCTGCTAGCTGATTCGTCGCTAAGGTGACGATCGGGGTCGTCGTCAAAATCGTAGTCGTCATCCTCAAAGTACCATTCTTCAAAGTCGTTTTCTTCTCCATCGTCGGCTTGGTCTTTTTTAATGAAGCTTTTTGCCTTGAACATGCGGGGAGGGTGTCTCAGTGTTATATAGATTTGGTGGATAGAGGAAGATTTCGCTTTATCCACCAACACGAATTCGTGCAGCTCGCTGTAACGAATCTGGAGCTTGTACAGATCTGCCTTCCACTGGGTTAAAGGATTGGGAACCGTGAAACAAACCAGCATCGTTCGCAAGTCATGTTCAAAAGCAACGCGAATGTTTTCAAATCTTGGATTAAAAGGCCAGTGGACACAGAACCGGGCTTGATTAATAAAATATCCCAGAACCATGGTATCTGGTTTGATCACCAGCACTGGTTTACGTTTTTGATTCCTAACGGCATCAGCACGGCGAAGCCATAGTTTCTCTGTTTGGTTTCGCAGTTTTTTAGAACGAGAACACCAAGACTCGGCAATATGAGTAAAAAATTTCTCCTTGGAGCGAAAATCTTGATTTTCAAGCGGCTCTAGATTCAGTCGAAGAACGCCCGATGTAAGGCTTCTATCACACGCTTCGTCCTTCGCCACTGCCACTGCTGCCTCAATACGTTCGCTTTTTAGTGATTTTACTTCGAAGTGCGCTTCAAAGAACTCTGTGAGAAATCCAATTTCCTTGCTCTCTCTTCCAATGATGACATTGTGTATGGAAACCGTCACATTGGGAATGTACTTTTTCTTTCTTTTTCTGGGTCCTCCCGAAGCCAAGCTTTCCCCCCTTTCATGGATTGTCATTGGACTATTTCTGTACTCAATCCCCATGTCTTCTTCATCTTCAGCAGTGTGCTCCTGCTCCAGCTGCTGATCCTGGTACGGAGCTTCCACCGGTTCAGCAGGGGGGCTAAAGTCGGGTTTCTTCAAGTGGCAACCAAAGGACTCGCCTTGCAAGGGGCTACTTGAGGAATTCCACCGTTGCTGTATCCTCATGGCTTGCTCCATGTTCTTCTCCTTCTGAATTGCATCAAACGCCTCAGTTTGTTCCTTTGTATCACTACAGATTACGACAAACTTGCTATCCGGCCGGCGAGAAGCGCGTCCGCGACTCTGGACTAGCGCCCGCAAAGTAAGGGCGCTGTCAAAGCGGACAACAAGGTTGCATACCGGCACATCCAGACCTTCCTCCAGCACGCTTGTACTGACCAGGACTTTAACTTCGCCTGAGCGGAACTTCTTTAACACCTCTTCCTGCTCTCCTCTCCAGTCCATTCCATCACTTGCCTGTCCATGACCTACAAGGAAAGCTGGGTTAAGATGAGCTAGAATTCTAGCTTCTTGCCTGATCCGCTCACCAAGTTTGTATGCAGTCTTTCGCATCTTGACGAAGATAATTGCCCTGGACGTTTCGTCTTCTTGAACTTTGCGAATGAAGTTCTGAAGTTCCTTGACAAGATATTGATACCTGTCACTAAATGTGAACAGACTTGAAATGCGCTTAAGGTCTTTGATCGATAATTCCAGAGTCTTCAACTGATTCAAGGAACCAATGAGTTTTTTCTTTAGTTTCTCCATTGGCGAAGTGGCAGTCTGCATCTGCCTGATGCAATCTTCGATGCAATCAACCGCATACTCGTTGCCCAGAATATTGTTGATCTCTATCACACTCAGCATGTGCATGGCATGTTCCCCTAGTGCCAGTCCTCTTACTCGGCTCTGGTCACCATAGCAACTTTCCATCAGCTTGCGCAAGGCGCCACGATAAGATGGGGTTAAAATGGATAATCTATCAAGCGCGCGAGGGCTTCCTGCTTCGTCTTCGATCATCTTCGTCAGGGATTCAACATACGATACCACGGAGGATTGAAGAAGTTGTTGCTTTCCGTTCAAAGGAACAACATGATAGGATGTTTGTGGTCTGTTCCAGTACAACTCCAGATCACCTGACCACAAAGGCATACGCGCGCATGCGCACAGATTTGAAAGCAGTTCTTCGATTTTCGTCTGTGTGGTTTCCAGCTTGTCTGCTCCGGCAGGAGATGCAGTAAGCGCTAGCACCAGCGGCTTAAACCTGTTGTTTGTGGTTTTGTAGTAATCTCTCATAATTTGATTGTAGCTGTGGTTTCCCAAACAATGGTGTGCCTCGTCAAAAACCAGTACCGATATATCGGACATGCGCAATACAGCGTACTCATCAGCCATCAGATTTATGAGAATTTGACTTGTCATCACCAGAAGATCGATCTTGTTTTCCGTAAGCGCTTGAATGGTTGCTATCCAACGTGATTTATCCCCTGGGAAACGTCCGATATCCCCGGCCAGTATCTCCACCCTTAAATCTGGTACCTGTGACTTGACATATTCACTCTGCTGGTAAACCAGGGGGATTCTGTCAACAAGGAACACCGTCAATTTGTCCGGGTTGAGCTTCTTCATACAGCTCAAAACCATTGCTGCTATCAGCGTCTTTCCTGAGCCCGTGGGCAAGTAGACCAGCGTATTCCCCCGTATGGCCTGTAAGAAGAGCTCTCGTTGGTATCCTCTGGGTGCATCTTTTGTCAAGGATAAAATTTCTTCTGTACTGAGGTTGACGTCACAATAGACAAGAGGTTGTGCTGGTGTCCGTGTACGCGTGACTGCCCGTGAAATCGTTCCACTTAGCTGCGACATATTAACGACTTCAAGGCCATACTGTATAATTTTATCCTTAATCTGCTTTAACTTCTTCCCTTTAATTTGTTCGTATCCTCGCCTGAAGTGAATCTTTTCTGTCTTGAAACAAATCAGTGTTGCTTCTTCAATAATGCTGACTGTTCCGATAACATCACCGCATTGTTTGCAGAGTGTTCTGTACGGACTAAAACCAGCTCTCTTGGGATCCGGATTGGGGATTTTTCGCACCTTCTCATAGGCTGTCTCCTCGTGTTCGTTTCTTACAGCTATGTGCGTCTGTGTCGGTGGTATGCTGGCCAACATTAAAATGTCAGACGTGGCCAGAAGTGTGTTGCATTTGTTGCAATAAAGTGAGAGCTGGCCGCTTCTGTAGGAAGCCATTATTGATGAGCTTCTTGAAAAATTCTCAAAAGGCTCGAAAGACTGCAGGGAAAAAGTAAGAATGATCAACCCGGCCAGTCACAAGGACTGAATCGCACATGCCTCGGATAACGGACCGGTCATTATTTATCGCCTTGACGGGGTGGGGGGAGGAAGGATTTTAGGGGGTATCAGTGGTAACTGAGAACCCAAAAGGGGGGATCGATGAAAATTTTGGAAGGATTCAGAAGGGGAACACTCAAATTTGCTTGGAAAATGAAGACATGGGATGGGGGATTGCGAAAGTCATCAAAAGTTATTAGGGGGGATCACTTCAGTGAAGTAGCATTCAAAGGGGGGATCAGCTAAAATTCACCTTGTTTAGCCCAAAATCCTCCTCTCTCACCCCCAGGCGATAAATAATGACCGGTCCCTGAGTAGAATTGTCTTTATTTATGATACTTGGAAGAAGTTTAAGATTTTGATTTGAAATAAAGATTTGAAATAAAGTCAGTTAATTTTTCGAAACTACTGTAACCTCATTTATAAATACAGTTGCATAAAAAGATTTAAGGGCTTTTTAGGAAACTGCGTGGCCAAGTCGGTGTGGAAGTGGAACATGAGTGCGAGGTTGGAAATGGACTTCCTCGTGTCCACTCGTCTTTCACCCCCCTCTTGTGCGCCTCTCTAGCCGACAGCTATGCCCCGTGAAGGAGCATGGGGTACTCACGCGATAATAGAGTTGCGTTATATGAACATATATACATAATTTTGAAGATCTTGCTGCTCCTTATTCCCCTCTTCTCTTTCTTTTTATTCATTTCCTCTTCGAAACGACAAAAGTTTGCGCGATCTTCTGGTATAATTCCCCTCGACACATTATCTGTTATCCAGGCAATTTTTGAAGGAATATTTGTTTTCAATGATTAAATTCATTGATATGTCTTCTCCGATCTGTCACGGCCAAGTGATATTGTATATTTACTTCCCTAACTTCCATGAGTTTTAAATCGTTACTGAGCTTAATATATGCCCCAGATTAAGTTTGAAGCGAATTTTAGTCACAGCTGTCTGTCTTTACGTAACCCAGGCGACAAATAAAACAGAAATTTTAAAACGTTGTCTCTGAAGTTTCATTTTCAGTTTAATGTTGAATAATTAATGCTTTACTTTCCTTCTTTAAACTGAAATACGGAAAGTGGAATACCTATGTGGTTGCAAGGTCTTACATTATAAGGTAACATTCGGTATCGATACAGTGAGTAGTTTTTTATCGCATGTCTCAACCATTGACGATCTACGTGTAAAGAAAACCTCATAATTATTGTCTTGTCTTAGCGATCAAATAGCTGAAACAAGCCGAAATAGCCTACAATGAGCTTAGCGCCGGCAAGGAGTGCATTCGAACCTTTATATATATCGATTCGGACACACGGATCTCGGATCGTTGATTGCCATTTGAGTTAACGAGGTCTCCAAAAAATCTGGCAACGGGATCCTCCTTTTACTGAACAACTATTTGAACCACATAAAAAGAGAAACATAACGAGCTTAAAGTAATGACAGATTCTCACCGATATTGCAGTTTCGCAAGATCAAAGATGTCACCTCTGTAGACAGTGGGCTCTTATGCTTGCGGTGTCGACTGAGCAAGATCAGGTGGTCTGGTGCAAACATTGAGATGCAGCTATCATTCTGTCGCTAATAAACAACATCAAAGTACATTTCTTTGTCGATTTCTATATTACTTCGATCATTGACTATTTCCGAGAAACCAGTTTTCAATTCTAAGAAAACCAATGATGATGGTCAACTATTTGCTTCCGTGACTCGAACAATTTGCATATAATGGGCAAGAGCGAACGAGGGGGACAGGTGAGGTTTGCTCTGAGAGTAACAAAAACTTATCGAGATTACTCACTTCGAAATATCGTTAAATAAAAAAAATCGCAATAAACAGTAATTAGTTAAAGGCGGCATCAAAGCAAAGAATATAAAAGGAATGCTAACTAGTGGAACGTACATATTTAGGTATTGTTATGAAATCTCTTCGATTCGGATATAAAAGACTGGACATGAAAAAATAAATAAATCGTCATTTTGCTGCAGGATCAGTAACGGTAATCCAAATTAAAAAACAGATATGATTTGTGCTTTAGACGATGTGCAATGTAGTTCTTAGGGCTTCTTGTTAGAGTTCTGGGAGTTCTTTATAGAGCAGCTAACAATTGCCTTTTGAAACAACAGGCTATCACGCACATCAGATATCCACATACAGTAATTAGAATATCAGGAAGAGGCAGAAGTTGTCTTTTACTTTGGGCTTGAAGTTTCTACAAACTGCAATTGTACAAAGGGGAGAATTTCATATATCCCATGATGCATCGCTTCATACTGTATTATCAAGCTTCCGAACTCACGTGATCCTATCAGTGTTCTCATCAAGTTCAACAGAAAGATGAATTCATTTCCCATTGTTCGCAAATATCAGCTGGAGATCATATGCAGATTATCGGAGATCCAATCGGCGCTGTTGAACTTAAAGTGTTGACAAGCTAATCACATACGTACAAGCTCGGTAGAGTGTGATACGTGACCAAAGATTTTGCTCCGGAAGAGAATCTAGGAGATAAGCGTTGGGTTTTTTTATATTTGTCTCCGTAAAGGCTGGATTAGATGTAACTTGCTCATAAAGTTATTCTTTGGGTGATGCAACGACGGGGTTACCTTGTAGTGGCTGTAGTGGATTCGGTTGGATTCAAAGAATGATAAAAAACAGGAAAATATTCCTCTTCCCCCATCCAAAATGGAGGTTTTAAAAAGTGCTGTTTTCCCCGATCTAGAAGAGATTTTCAAGAGATTCGTAAAGCTTGTGATAAACCGTTGGTTTTCGCGAGAAAAAAAAATGAAAAAGAAATGACGCGAAAAGTTCTTGAATATCAAAGTTGGAAAACTACTCAACGCAAACAAACAAGAGCCCTTGAACAAAAATGAAAGACATTCAAAAGATTGAAATTGAAAGTACTGAATCAATAGAATATTTTTTTTAGTGGCGCAAGTTTTACGCTCGATTACGGAAAAGGAAATGCTCAATTCCGCAAGCTTTCTCTTTTCATTTTCCTCAATTCGCGTGAAACTACTTTCTGACTTCCGGTACAGTAACAATAAGCTTAAAATGTAACCTGGCCTTGAACTCAGTCTCAACAATCAAAATGGCCGCTTCGGCTCCGCCGGCTTATCACGATGTGGTTTCACCTGACGAGGCCAGTTCATTTAGAAGTTCTGTTCCAGCGACGCAAGTTGAACTGCATGTTTCTTGCAGGTAAAACAATTCTTGGAAATATTAGAGCGGTTTGTTAAACAGTGAGGTCAACTCTGTCTTAGGCAACGAGAACGAGGAACATGTAGCACTCTTGACAGCTGTTTTAGAATGCACATTGCATAAAGTGAACAAATGCATTTTTCACAATCTGTTGTGAAGATATTTTCTCCATATTCATCTTGATGAAACCTTAAGGATATAAAAACATTCGGATTAACTGTAGAGTCTGTCTGTAATTTATGTACCCCAATATGCCTCAATGTATGCTTCTTGCACGTATCAGATCGGCATCGAGGTCTCATGGCCAAAGCAGAATTTTTTTGAGGGGGTTTTCATGGTTGACTTTAAAAAATGAGAAGTCTGAGAAAGCTGCATGTTATCAATTAAATTGATATTGCTTGTATGTCTGAAAACTTTGTTTTTAGTGTGACATGCTTAACTGCATGCCTGTTATCATATCCAGCTGTTTGAATGACTTAAGCTTGATTATCGCCTTTCTTTTAATCGTTTGTGTATGTGTTTTCGACTCTTTAAGAAATCTCGCTGATATGGATGTTTTTTCCAAATCCGACCCAAGTAAGTACCTTTAAATAGCCTCTTACCTGTACTGAAACCAAAATTTACTGTCCACGCATAAATTATAATAGGTGAGCTCAGATGTTCCAGTTTGATGGTCACACAATTATGCAACTTTATTTACAGACTCAAAACTAGTTACCTTGTAGTCATCTATAGGTTTTTCTAACTCCTGTTCTTAAATCAACGACAAAGCTTTTGTAGCCATTTGTTTTTTTGTTTCTTTTTTTTTTTTTTGTCAATTCAGCAGTGAAGCATTGTTATTCAAAAGAAAAATATGTGGTTTTGCCACCGGTGACCAAAAAAAGTTATGTCATAATGTCTGATCATCATCTATTTTACACTTTTCAACTCTCCCGGATACGACACCAATCTCCCGGTCTCCCGTACGGGTCACCATATCTCCCGGATAAAATCATCTTTTGATCTCTTCTGTGCCTTAGTTTGAGATTCAGCCCATTTTTAGCTCAAAACTTGGGTTTTCTTATTCGTTGTATGGTTTCTGGGGCATTTTTGCACCCATCTAGTCATTGACAAAGATTATGTCTACCATCAGGATTGCAAATTTTGATAGTATGTACTTCATGTAAGACTTCATATAATGTCCTTAGTCATTCCCATATTTGTCCGGGGTGGGGTTCATTAAATTTCGGGAGGGGGGGGTAGTGAAAAAGAGAGAGTCTCCAGATTCTAGATCTCCAGAGGTTGGTATCTCTGCTATTTGCTCCTAACAATGTCAATGGGTGCAGTGGGTGGGAGGTAGCGATAGGTGTGGGTGGGTTAATTCTGGGTGCATGTCCTCGATTTGTCCTCGAGGAGAGAGGGGAATAGTACCCAGAAGACAATTATTGCATGTATACATGTATAGTCAAGTACATTGTAACTGACAGTATCTTTGTTCTCTCAGTGGTAGTCATGTACACTCAAGCTATGGGAAGCAAAGAGTGGAGAGAGGTAGGTACAAGTGGAATAGTGGTGGATTTAAACCATGTTTTTGTGGGAGTGTACCCTGTTTAATGATTATTATTGTTGATACTCTCAGGTAAAGGAGTTAAATCTGGTTTTCTCTGGCTCAGTGTACCATGACATGAGTTCTGCATGGCTATTCACAGAAATGGCTTCTCACAGAATATAATTTCTTTTTTTTCTATGGAGGATAATAGATCTGTAGTATTTGTGTCTGAACACTTTGCTGAATAAGAACAAACATATGGTATGAAATATAGCAAATGGTTAAATAATGGCGCCATTCTCTTTGTTAGAGTTCTCTCCCTGGTCACTCAAAAGATAGACAGGGTGCCCAAATTATTTATTTGAATTAAAATGTTCCAAGAGCAGACTGCCAGACTGCCCTAATGAAAAGTCTAATCTATCCCTTCCACATTTATTCCAAAACCCAAGTGCCTTTCATATACCTGCCAACTTTTTCTGAGATATAAGCGTGAGATTTTTATCCTGAGAGTGCTGGGATTTTTGAAGACGACACGATCATTTCCGAAGATTCCCGAAGAAGTCCGAAGTCTTCCGAAGAAGTCCGAAGTCTTCCGAAGAAGTCCGAAGTCTTCCGAAGACGTCCGAAGTCTGCCGAAGACTGCCAAAGGCGAGCTCGCTCCCAGTGCTTTTCACTTCAAAAATCAGAGATCGCGAGGAAGGTATTGCCATTTATTCATTTTACACATGGTTTTCGTTCCTTACATGGGTCTGAGTTAACATATTTTTGGAAATTGTGTCAAGTAGGACGGCAACAACTCACATTTTTCAATCAGGCGTGAGAAATTGGCCCGCAGGCGTGAGCCGGCGTGAGATCGAAGTTTTCAACCCGCAGGCGTGAGACTCACGCCTAAGGCGTGAGAGTTGGCAGGTATACTTTCATTCGATCTGATCTGTTTGCACTTACTGAAATATTTCCTCCCTTTTCTTTTAAAATTTTCCCAATTTTATGGAGAACCATGGACTCTTCACTTCCATAGCTAAGCATATATGTATTACAGGTCAAATTAAATTCTGGTTAATATTTTTTAACCTAGTTAGATTCTCAATTCCCTTTATAGTCTCATAGCCCTTATTCATGAATAATAAAGGGCTAGGAGACAAAGAAGATTGAAAATCAAACTAGGTTAAAATTTTAACCTGAACCTAATTTTGACCTTTAACATATAAGCATCAGAATAAACCTAATTCTCTGCTTTTCTTTTAGTTTGGCAGAACAGAACACATAATGAACAACTTGAATCCTGATTTTGTCAAGACCTTTATCATTCATTATTTCTTTGAAGAAATGCAAAAGCTTCGATTTGAAGTGTAAGTTGATGTGTTTATTGTGCTTCACTTTTATCCTTGATCTAGTTTTTCTGATAGATGATTTATATTTTATTTATTTATTTTTAACTTCTTAGGTATGACATAGATAAAAAATCTTCCAGGTTATCAGACCATGTAAGTATACACATGAGCATCCTGGTTATTCATCTAAATCTGCTGGAAAATCTCTCTTTATCAATGAATTCAAATCCCTAACTGAGATTTCCTACGTTGTGGCATGTTTATTAGGATTTTATTGGCTCAATGGAATGTACTCTGGGATCCATTGTTGGAGAATTTGGTGGACGTCTGCAGAAATCTTTAGTGTAAGTTGGCATGGTGCACCGTAGATAAATCTGACTCTACTGAAAATTATCTTGCTGTTTAATTAATCCCCTCTGAATTTATGCAATTAAAAGAATTCTAATTAGTCTGTTTTCCTAGAAATCCAAAGATAAAGAGAACTGGAACAATGATTGGTGAGTATTTTTTTCTTGTCTCAATCAAACTTTTTGGCTATCATAGTATATTTCCAATCAACATTTAGCTTTGGGGATATCTTAATCTTCATTTCGGATGTCTTACACATTAACCAAATCTGGCTGATCTGTTGGTCAATTAAAAAATGTCTTTTTGTCTTACAGTAACTGCTGAAGAACTCAGTGATTGCAAGGTTAGTAAGTGAATGATTAGAACCAATTAGTGTCTTTTTTAGCATTTTGGAACTATTTTACAATGCCACAGTTAAGGCAAGTTAACCAAAATGATTGGGCAGTGCTGTGTAGTCATGTGCAGATATCTTAAAAATGATAATTTATAGGGTGCTATACTTACCGGCAAAAAAGACTGTATTGGAATAAGCAGCATTTTGACATGAGGTAAAAGTCGTGTAGACCTACCACCCCCTTTTATTGCTATGTACTTCAATATCTTTGCAAGTTTTAAAACTTGTTTGAAGAAGTTCAGAACAGCTTGCTTAGAGTAGCCTGCGAACAGCAGATGCATATTTCCAGTCGTCGCTTCTCTCCCTCCAAAAAATAGCTATTTTTCGGAGGGAGAAAAGCGACGACCAGAAATGCATCTGCGATTCGCAGGCTAGCTTAGAGTAGCCATGCATTCCTCGGCACAGGCTTTTTGAGCACTTCCTTTTCCCAATGAAATAAGATGTGGGCTCAAACTTGATGAACATTTGTGGTCCTCTTTTAGGATGTTGTTACACTCCAGTTTAATGGCAAAAAGCTCGACAAGAAAGACTTCTTTGGAAAGTCAGATCCGTTCTTGGTGTTTTACAGATGTAATGAAGATAACAGGTAAGTCAAGGTGATAGCTACAATGGGGGGACAAAAGTGTTGAGACACTTCCGTAAAATGGCCCCTTTTTGCATAGTGGACATACCTATCCCCTTTCCCTGTCTACCCCAACCCCTTCTCCCCAAAATCAGTTTTGTGTTTTGGACCCTCAAGTCTTTCTTTTAGTTCAGACAACATTGATTCGGGGGGTGAGGGGATTTACGGCATTTGAAAGGAATGAAATAATAAATGAATTAAATGTTTGTTAAAAGCACCCGTTTTAAACAAGTGTGTCAACTACTTTTGTCCCTGATTGTAGCTAGCACTCTCCTCACTTCTCAATGTAATATCATCCTTAAGGCGCTTGGCCTGGGAAACCTGAGGATGTTAAAGGTACTCGCTTGGAATATTTCATGTTAAGTTTTGAAACTGGGTGCAACTTAGCTTTTGGCTTTTTAATATTAAACACTCTCACAACAGTTTTTTTTTACTTTTATTGTGGCTGTGTACTATTTTAGTGCAACCATTAAATTTTGGTCTGTTAAATTGCAAAAGTTGCATTTTTATGTCAAATTGAGTGTGTCTGTAACTGGATGACTTTAAATTATGTTTACTTTCAACAAAATTGTAGTTAACAGCTCTTGTGCTTTGATACCCTAATGTGTTGATTTAATGAAGGGCAATAATTAGTTCAAAGAAAATCTCCCAATGAACAATGTTTGAAGAAACAATAATTTTTTGTTTATCTTGCATTTTTTCTAGTTATACAGCATGTCACAGAACTGAAGTTATCAAGAACACATTAAACCCAACATGGAAGCCATTTTCAATTCAAGCCAGGGCACTCTGTAATGGGGACTATGATAGGTAATTCTATCATTCGTATTTGCCAGAATCAATTGGATTTTTCATTTACTTGTTTTTGCATTCACATACATGTAACTCTTTTATCTTCCAATTCTCTTATTCATTATTTCACAATGTATTATAATAAGCAAAAAGCACAAATTAATGATTGAAGTTATACTAAAGGTGAGTACAGCATATGCATATAGCCATCACATTTGCCTGTTTTAATTTTTAAACATTTTTTTAAACTGATTAACAATAAAATATTTCAAGTGGGAAATGTGATTGCTATATGCATAATATGCTGCAAATGAGTTCACCGTAGTGGAAATATAAACTTCAAGTTTACTAAACCTCTTCTAAACATCCATTTTTGCTGTAAATTCTAATCAGAAAAATGTTAACTTAAACACTGATGATAATTGCTAATGGTAGTTTTGGGTAGTGGTCAAAAAAATATGTATTAACTTTGTGGCAAAAGGAAACAGGTTTGTCATTGACTATTTTTGTCAGACATGCGTTGAGTATCATCATATTTTATGATAAATTGTATGATCTTTCGTGAGCTCTTCGTATGAGTAATATTATTTTACGTTTTGTGTACATTTTTTTTTTATTGTTCAGATCAATCAGGGTGGAATGTTATGACTGGGACAGAGATGGAGGGTAAGAAAGTCAAAAGTCATGATTTTTTGTCTCCAGATATAAAATTTATATCAAACAGATATTCCACGAGAGCGCATTGGATATGAGAACGATGCGCACTGCAGTGCCGAGTTGCTATAATCATCTGATATCAAGCGTGAGTGGAATAATTGTTTTTTTAAACACGCCCACAAAATATCGAGAATTCTTCCTTACTTTATTTATTAAACAACCGATTTTCAGCTTGTTTTTAATTTTGAGCAGACGCTTATAGTTACAATTTATTTGGAGAGCATGGTATAATTAGCAGTTAATGAATGAGGCTGAGTAGGATATGAAGAATTATGCAGATCGAGGAGGGTGTTATCCGCTGAGGTCGAAGGCCGAGGTGCATAACACCCTCTGAGATCTGCATAATTATATCCTACGAAAGCCAAATTCATTATTAATTAATTGCTTTATTATTCATTCAAGATAATTCCTAGGTTAAATACAAGCTAAAACATGCTTACCTTTGTCGATGTTATTAAAGTTCACCTCGATAGTGCATGTTTAGAAGATAAAGGGCTGTACGTTCAGGTCTACAAATATACTCCATATAGCAGATGTTGTCTGTCGAGTTGTCTTCTTGCTATGTTTTTAAACAATAGTTCGTCATGAAACGAGTAAAAATTAATGTTCCGCCGACTGTTCGGCCATTTTTCTTTTCACAACCAAAACAACTCAACCTTGTTCCTGGGTCTTCTCGGGTAATGGTGCATTAACCTGCAACTGTGCTGCACTTTTGACATCATCGGTTGATTAATCGCAAAATTCTTCCAAATTTGGTCAACAATAGCTGGTTATGGTGAATTATGCATGTGCTTTTAGCCAATCAGAAACGGAGAAATATTTTGAAGGAATAATAATGGCTCATACACCATGATGGCTAAACCAATCAGAGCCCTAGAATTGCATTATCCAATGATTCAGTTTTTAATAAAGGCTGTTATTGTGTTGTTGAAGTTGAATGTAGTTGATATCAGGTTTAACTTCCATTTGTAGGCATGATCTTATAGGCATCTTTTCAACCACCATAAATGAGCTGAAGTCAGTCTCTGGAATTACATATGAGGTAAGTTTTACCAATTTTTACACTGTAGCAGACCCCAATAAGCACACAGCCTCATAAAGCTAGAGAATCATAGCATGTTTCAGCACAGGGTACCCAAAGTAGTTGAATATTTTAGTTTACTTACTCCAGTGCAACAAAACATCTTATTGCACTGGAAGATCTAGAGCTTGAGGGAAGGGTGTCTTACTCGCCCCAACCTTTGCTCTTTTTGTCCTTCACTGTTTTCATGAATGGAGCATTGATAGAGAGGGGGCGGAGGGTTAAATTGATCGCAGTCGGGCATAGCCAGCTTTTTGACTAGTTGTAGGCCTGGCTGACTTTGATTTCCACATATCCTGAAAATTGCACTCATGACTAGTACGCACCAACCTCACCAACACTTTGAGCTCTTATGCTTTTTAGCTCACCCCAACAGTGCATAATTTCTTACAAGCAGTAGACTGATCAAACCAAAAATTTGTAGTCCCGGGCCTGCAGGTCTATGGGTTGGCTACACCCCTGGCACTGTCAGCCTCAGGTTTGTTAGTCTGGAGGTTCTTCATGACAAGTATTAACTTGCAGGTTAACTTGTAAATGTAGCTTGTAGATGTAACTATGTACAGTCATGCGGCATTCTTCTTTTGATAATCTTAGGTCATAAATCCCAAGAAGAAAGCAAAGAAGAAAGGATCGTACAAAAATTCGGGCACGGTAAGTGCTTTGGACTTAAAAACTGCTTACTGATGAGAGAATAGTCTAGTTTCGAGTTTGGTATGACCCACTGAATTAAAGAAGCGAAGAAGCGAGTTTGGTATGACCCACTGAATTAAAGAAGCGAAGAAGCTTTTTTTACAGGCTTAGCCTCCATTAGTCTCCCTCGCAGCCGTTGTTTGGATGTCACGCAACGCTACTTCCAAAAAACGGCTTCGAGGGAGACTAAGCCTCCATCTAAAGTAATTATTCACAAATTCCAATGAGAAAAAGACCTGTTTTTTACTCTTTGTATTGTGTATATTCAAATTTCGAACACTTAGTTGCCGGAATTTCTGACTGTTTTACTTTACGTCAAGGCTAACCCTGTATGAATGTGTCGTTAATGTTTGTATTCAGCGGTAATTTATTATTTGAAACTGGACTATTGGTAATAGAGAGTTTAAGCTTTACCTATACGGCAAACGGCAAACGTCAGATTCAAGTGAAGAATTTCTCAAAATAGAAAATGAGCGGATAAAAACAGCTCAAAATAATTCTTATGGATAGAAAATTTTATGACGCTACCAATATATGCATAGAAATAATGAACAGTAAAGAACAAGTAAAGGGGGGACTTGGTCACGTGGTACAAATTCGCGTTTGCCGTCTGACGTAAACCTGATACTCCAATAAAAGTTTTTACTCCTATAAACCCTAAGGAGCAAACTTTCAGAAAATACTCAATTTCTTATCATGAAAATGCTGTTAAAAAAATTGCACTTAGCAATTTAAATTACTGCCCAAAATGGTTTTATTTTGTTAGGAAATCAGCTGGCAGATATTTGAACTAAAGTTAGTGTCTCCTGTTAAGGAAGGAGCAAAAAGGCAAAAATTAAGAATACATGTACCTTTTTTATGATAGGAACATTTGTAATTATAACATGTCTGTTGTTTGGAGCTTACTCACAAACTCAATTTCATGATCAGACTAGAAAATGGTTATATGGTACAACTAATGTCGCCGTCACCCTTTTTCCTGTTTTAACTTAGTAAGAATCTGGTTTTTAATCCTTTCCACAGATTTCCCTGCTTCAGTGTAGGGTAGAGCAACAACCTTCTTTTTTGGATTTCATCAGAGGAGGGTAGGTACATTAATTTTTGTCGTGTACATGTATCTAAATAGATGGTGTATTATTTATTTTCTATATCTAGCCGGATTTTTGATAACGTTACCGCCAAATGGACCTTTTGGGTCCAACAGTTGTTCTCGGCCGAAAACTATCCCCAAAGTAGCCATTATGAAAACTAAGAGTGCAGCCATTGCTTTTTCTCTTCTCCTCGCTCTTTCTCTTTTTCCTTTCCTTTTCTTTCGTTACTATGATTTTGGAGCTTCTCGGGGTTAAGAAACCTGCCTTTTGACGCCTTTTCACTCAAATGACCGCAAATTTCGTTAGGTTGGTTTTCAAAAAATCGGTTAGATATAGATATAGCTGATTGTGCATGGGAATATAGTCATTGATAGTTTTGTCTCAGTCTCAAGTTGGGGCTGACCTACCCCTTAGCAAGGAGTTACTGCACTTCCATCCTGGTAAAAATCACTGGATAATCTTGGGGAGGAATTTTTAAAGCCTAATATTTTACACAGTTCAAATTTATGTAGGGATTATTCTGGTGGTGTATGATGGAATTGGGATGGGGGAGGGGGGAAGGGGGAAGAATAAATAAGACGTAAATAACTTAGCCAACAATAAACACAGTTTCTTTTAGCAGCACCTTTTCACAAGATGCTGTGCATCTAAAACACAGAGTAAAGCTCGTCTTTTTATTTATTATTAATTGTGTTTAAACGATCAGATGGCATTTATATTTGAAGGTTTTGTTTCCTTTCATGTTGCACAGAACTCAAATAAACTTCACGGTAGCCATTGATTTCACTGCTTCAAATGGTAAGATATCATTGACGCTTATTGTCATTGTCTTTAATGTGTGCACTGAGAAGGGTAATTTACAGCACTGTTAATTACCTTATCCATCTAAGGCCTCAAAGGCAACGATTGACAAAGGTCTGCTGTTTGTTTTCAGGCGACCCGAGAAATGCCAATTCTCTGCATTACATAAACCCCTATGAACAGAATCAATACGTGAAAGCTCTTACAGCTGTTGGCAGAATTTGTCAAGATTATGATACGTAAGTGCACTTTTATAACTATGGTTACAAGTACTCTTCCTACTACTGCTAGTGGCTATAAGCGTTAAAACCTCAAGATACTATAGTACCGCGTAAAAGTTGCGCTAAACAAGTTTATAAAAGCTGCCCTTCTTCCATAGAGATCAAACAGATCATTTGAAAACACAGTGGTTAAGAGCGAAGCATAGCTCCCAGCCGTTTCATGTCGCAGAGGAGACAAGATGATTCTTGTCTCTTACGTTTTAGTAAAATCCAGCTAGTGGTCTATTATCAATGCTGCATTCTAATTAGTTGAGCTACTACTAGGCTATATGTTATAGCCCACTAGTAGCGAATAGCGCCGAATTTTTGGCGGCAAAAAAGAATTAAAGTTTTGCTTTAAGTTGTTTTGTCTCGATATTTTTGACCAACTAGTTGGATTTTTCTAAAACAATTATTCCTCTCGCCCTCATGGTCTCTGAGTCAATAGCTGTTGACTCAGAGCCCATTCGAGCTCGATGAATAATTGTTAATTACAATGTACGTTAGTTTGTTCTCAGGGCGAAAACAAACTAACCACACAACAGACAAGCCACCCGAACGACGTCGTAAACGCTAAAAGCCATGCAAGAGAGAAACCTCTGCTCGCAGGGTACTTAACGTTTCTTCTCGTTTTTCATTATAAATGGGACACTGGTTTTTACACCTAAATTGATAGACAGTAACGAACTTTCTCTATCATTGCTCTGTTTTACGCGTATTTGAAGCTCCTTAAAGCGACACTGTAAGGAAAGAAGTCGAAACGGGGATTTGAGGTCACAACTGGGAATCGAACATGGAACCCCGCACAGGGAAACCAAGAAGTCGACTCGCCGCTAACCAATTCGCCACCAAGTAATAGCGGAGCTCCTCGAGCGCGCTTCGAACAGAGCCCTGTAGCTAAGAAAATTTGGTAATCTATCTATGCGAGAAAATTTGGTTATGACGTTAGCGTACGACCTCCCGTTCGTACAGACGTTGGCGGAGGGCGAAGGGAGTCAGAAGTCAGCCTGTCGGGGAAGGAGTATGTTATAGCGGAGGTGAAATTTTGCGTTTCAAGCGTCCCGCTCGTTTCGGCGGTAATCACATGGCCGCCCGGACTTTTAAAGAGAAAAAAAAAATAACAGCAACAAAAACGAGTCTTTTTTTCCACCAAATTTTAATGTCTACATTAACTTAGACAACGGGAAAAGAGTTAGAGCGAGAAATAAATAGCAACGAAGACCAATTTCGTTGGAAGAAAAACATGAAAATAATATAACGGCGATTAGAAAATGAGAAATGCTAGCAGCTACCAAAGTGAAAATGAGCGGCAGTGAAAAAACGGAGTGAACAGGAACATAAACATTTCCTCTGTAAAACGTGTAAATAGGAATCACGTTTTAGTCGTGTAAAACAACGGCAAGGAAATGTACAAAAAAGTGGGCTGTACGTGCAAAGTTGTGTTTTGCTAATTAGAAAAAAGTGTGCTGCACTTGCAAAGTTGTTTTTTTTTTGCTAATTAGATCTCTTGTTGTTATTTTTTTTTTACCCTTCTCGTTGTTTTCACCTAGTCTTTAGTGTTTCTCGATTTTATATTTTCTTTGAGGATTGAGGAAACTATAAATGTTAAAAAGAGCTTCGCTTTTACCCCTGGCTAAATCTATATATTAACTCTGTAATAATCGACGTGTTTACTCTCCTAGGATTACTTACCTGGGATTTTTAAGATTTTAAGAGTGAGAATCTTGACGAAGACCTAGGTATTAAAGTAATCCTAGGTTAGTAA
Organism: Porites lobata; assembly: GCA_942486035.1. Taxonomy (NCBI): domain Eukaryota; kingdom Metazoa; phylum Cnidaria; class Anthozoa; order Scleractinia; family Poritidae; genus Porites; species Porites lobata. Next base: position 904,770 of record CALNXK010000154.1, read on the forward strand.
ACACGTCAATTGGTGGATGTAGCAGCTGCTCGGAAGAGAAGTCACCAATGGTGCCTAACCCTGACCCCAAACAATACTAAAACAATAGAAAGAATGACATGTCATTGTTTCCTTCGACCAATTAGGAGAGACCTTACGAGCAGCTCATTAGTGCAGTTATAGAGAGGAGAAGTCGTTACGTCACGTTGCCATGGTAGCAAAATTTCTGGATGACAACAAACCGAAAACGTCACTTAAAAGCTGAATTTGCACTGTTTTCAACTTCATCGATTTCATTCAATTTCATTTAATTTGTCAAATGTTGGCGAAATTTTGAATCCCAGAGGTCGGTATCTAAGTTTAGAAAAAGGAAAAGAAAATTTTGGTGTTGTGTTCGCTTACTTCATAAAGCGGGCGCGTGAAGTTAGGAGGTTTTATGTGGCAGTCGTGCAAAGACGGCTAAGGAATGTACAAAAAAGCGTGATGCACGTGCTAAGTTGTTGTTTTGCTAATCTTTACCTATTGCTTTTTTGCCATTCTTGTTGCCGTCGACATCGTCGTTGCTCAAGAGTCCCTTTTGTTGTCATCCAAAAATTTTGCCACCATGGTAACGTTACGTCACACTTCTCTCTGTTACTTGGTGGCGATTAGACTTCTTGGTGGCGAGTTGACTTCTTGTTGGCGATTTCGTTGGTAGCGAGATGACCGTAAACGCCGCACAGAAGGCCGTACGCTGACTGACTGTGGTGATCCTTGCTCCTCATACCCTTTCTTTGCGACAGTTTCAGTGGAGCTTAATACTATGCCAACACTGTTCTAATTGTAGAGATTGTAACGCTGTTTTGTTGCTTGTAGTGATAAACTGTTCCCTGCTTTTGGATTTGGTGCGCGTTTGCCTCCAGCTTGGCAAGTGTCTCATGAGTTTCCCCTGGTGAGTACCAAGCTTTTTGGCCCTCGCGACAGGGGTTCGAAGGGGAATTAGGCTCGAGAGAAACGCAAGGGGCGCTTGAGGAGGGAGGGAGGGAAACGCCTACAGGGAAGCCATTGTGTTCCTCCCTCCACGCGCGCCCCTCGCGTTTCTGTCGCGCCCAAAATCCCCTTTCCCTTTTCCTTCGATCGCCTGCCACGCAGGCTACAAGCTTTTTAAATTCCCCTGACAACTGTCTGGTCTTGTTGTTTTGTTGTAGCAACAATCCTACAACAGTCAACAGTACTGCAGAAGAGCTTTCACTCGAACCATGAGTGTCTAAGTCTTACTTAACCTTATCCTTATTTGTAGCTGATAAATCCAAATTTTTTACATGTACATCACGCCCCAAGAGACAAGTTTTTTTTAGATACAGTGTACTTTTCATAGCCCCGGCACCAGAGGTTTTTTTTTCTCGCGTGCGGTTGGACGTTTCGTTGTCGACTGCGGGCCGACAGATCTTCGGCCAAAGTCACGAGCAGCATGGCTGGACCGAAACCGGAAACCGCGCATGAATAGTCTCTGGCACCCAAGTTACTCTTTTTTTGTGTTGTGTGCTGAAGAGGACTGTACTTTCTTCCCAATACTCCTTTCTGTCTGTGTACTGTGCCACAAAACAGAATTTTTGGAGATGTCAATGCTGCAGCTGCTCAACAGATTTAAGGACACAACAGAACGTGTTTAACAAAAAAGTACACAAGCCTGCAAGATGCCTCCAGTGGTCGTTTCGCCTCATCGTGAAGTCGATTCGCTGCAAAAGCATTTTTCGTTTCACTGTAGTCTCGGACTTGAGAAATTTGATGTCGCACACTAAAAGTAAAAAAAAAACTAACGGTTCTTTTAAGAGCCACCACCTTTAATATCAAAGTTTTCTGTATTTTTTTTTCTTAAATTGATGCGAAAAGTCTATGCTGTGAAACGACTTCTAGCGAAATGATTTTGGGGAAAAATACGGATAAGCATAAAAAGCAATTATTGTTTCGATTGTTGTTTGTTTTCAGAATGGAAATCCTCAAAACCCCATGTGTGAAGGAATTGATGGAGTGATGGCAGCTTATTATCACAGCATTCAGAGGGTGCAGCTATACGGTAACGTCTATGTCGTAACTTGATTGTTCTGTAAATATTCTTGTTTTCAAGGCTAATGGGGGTAATACAGCAGCAAAGCCTATCACTAGAGCCTTAGAATATTAAAAACCCAACAACAATCTCTCCCCTCACGCAGACGTTCTTATAGTCAGGCAGACATCTTGGTATTGAGCGTTGACACTAACTTTACATCTGTATTCGTGGAGTAGAAGAGATCGTTATTTTTACAATAAAATTTTAGACTTCATTCCATAGCTTTGACGTTGCTTCCCTTATAATTTAACTGCAGGTCCTACCAACTTCGCACCAATAATAAATCAAATATCAAGGTAAGAGAGCGTTGTAGTTGTTTGAAGCTTAGATCAATGTCGATGTGAAAATTAGTATTAGCAGTTATGAACAGCACCCAGCTGTTGAGTGATAATGAGCAGCAGTCATTTGTGCTCGAGATAGTGAGATTGGTGTTAGTATAGGTAATAGCATGATTTGTAGTGATATTTGGCATAAATACCACGAGTGATATTTGGAAATTGTTATACGTAATTTCACGAGCCGGTAGGCGAGCGAAATTTGAGACAATTTTGAAATATCACGAGTGGTATTTATGCCAAATATCACGTACAAATCTTGCTATTATTTGTTTATACTACTATATCACATGAAGGTCTTTCAAATTAAGCTGAAATACCACTGCTCTGAGCCAATCAAATTGTAGAAATTTCTCATGTAGTAGTATAAACTCTGTAACACCAATCTCACTATCTCGAGCACAAATGGTTGCTGCTCATTATCACTCAACAGCTGGTTGCTGTTCATAACTGCAGTTGGCATGATTTCCAAACAGCATCTGCCCTAATTCTCCCATGCTGCTTTGCGCGCGGCGCAAAGGCGCATGGATTTTGCTCTGCTGTTGATCTTCATTTGAACAACTGTTAATTCTCGTGTCTTGAGGCTTTAAGTGATAGTTTTCCCATCATTTTTGTTTATTTTTCTCTATTGAAAAAGACGAGCGTGTTAAGTGTAAACGTAAACCTTTTCTTTTTTTTTTTCCATCTTTTAGAATTGCAAGTTCATCGCACAGACAGAGCCCTGGAGATGAGTACGTAACACAACCAATCTTTCAATTGTTAAATGAGAATGGAGCCCTTTAGTTGGTCCGAGTTGTTCAAAGGCCGCTTTACGGCAACAACAACAACAGTTTATTCAATTATCAAATGATTTAAGTCTATGTTACCCACAAGTTGCCGAGCTATTTTAGGTGGGCAACAATACAATAATTGTCTCACAGCGCATATTCAACTATTGGTTGTCATGACAACCATCTCTGGATTTGCGCTATAGTCTTTCGAGCAACTGAGATATAACGAAGGCCGTAGCCACTTCTTGTTCAATTCCCACTGCAGTATAATTAAACAGTTTTGTCCCTTGCACCAGACCAGCCCATTAAAGTCCACCAGTACATAAAGTGGAATAGCATTGTCTAGTCGAAAGGACCGGCTTTTTTCTTGGAAAATCAACACAGATAGAAACGTAGTGTTTATGTTTCGACCAAAATTTCGGTTTCGTCCGATTCTGCTGGCCTGAGAACAAGAAAATCTTAAAATGGAACCGTACGTTTCAGTCCGACCGCACAGATTGTAATAGAGGATGACGTTATGAAAGGAATACAGTGGTCGATCGATTTGTGGTCGTCTGCCGGAAGCGCTGGTATAACGGAAAGCACCCGACGTTAGTTTCTTGGAAGTAATTAAACCATTCGGGTTTGACTGAATGGTTGCAAGAGGTAGTTAGTGCACTGGCTTGTTAGTTATAAGTAAAGTCAGTTTAATTTTTGTTTTTTAGCTTCTCTCTGCCTTTTCGTCTCGTGCTACTTTACGTTCTCAATTCTTAATTTTTCTCTTTAGATATTTTGTGCTTCTGATGTTAACTGATGGAATCATCTCCGACATGGCACAAACAAAGGAGGCTATTGTTAATGTAAGTAACTGTTGCATACACAGCAGCCACTCTAAGGGAAGGTATTTTGAGTATTAATTTAGGGGTCCGACTTAGAGGTAGACCTTTTAAGCCAATGCCGCACGGCTTACACTTACTCATCAGCAATTTTATCAGCCACAATCGTGAGTTACATAGATAGAAAAATAAAGACCATCCCTTCCTCTCCCTCCCCTCCCTGCTCACACATATTAGCGAACTTAATCAAACACGTTTTTGAGCTGCCCACGTCAACCGAAAGTGTATTTTTGTCATTCTTGAACGGTAGAAAGAGACTAAGAAATGCAAATTTGGTAGCGTCAATTTAACGAATAAGACCTCACTTCCGGTTGACGTGCGTTGCTCAATGCGCGTTTTTTTGGCCTTCGTGTAGTTTCGTCCTTGAGTTTTGGGGTGTGGGGGCGGGGGGGCAGTAGGGTCTGTTTTTACCATTTTATTTTGTCCAAGCTTGTAGCTGCTCCTGAGCAAACAGTGAATAGTTCCCTTTTTCCCATTTTGGACGATTCAACATGTGAGCGAAAGTAAGGCTGTATTCCGATCCACTTGTTTAACGACGGCGAGAGTTGAATTCGTTGTTTGTTTGTCACTCTTTGTTAAACAGCCAATGTTGGACTATATTGAACTCTGCATTGTTCACCTTAGAAGTATAATTGGAGCCTTGTATGCCCTTAAAATGTGACAGGACACTTAACTTTGACCCACCCTTTAGTCCCACGCAAACGTCGCGCGTCGATCGTGAGGACTGTGTGACAAGCCAAACGTAGCCTAACTTAGCTTCCTACACAGGAGTCCGACTTCTTTTGAGAAGGATAGAGTAAGGAGCCAAATTAACGCCTGCGTAAAAGGATAACAATAAGCACAACTTTGAAGCCATTTGCAGACAATAATTGTTTTTTTATTTTGATTTTAGGCAGCTTCTCTTCCCGTTTCTATTATTATTGTGGGTGTTGGACCGGCTGAATTTGATGGTAAGTATTTAATAACTTTGTTTCGGAAAAGGCTCCATTAGAGCTGATTTAAATTGTCTCATTGAAGGGGTGGGGGAAGAGAGAAAGCCAAAACCAGCAGCTGTATATAAGAACATATAATTGAATCAAGACTGCAGACTTTCAGGAACTAAAAAATATAAGGATAGACATTTACTCTCATCTCTAACATGGCGCCGGCGTTTGGACTAAGATCCATGATCGGGTTTCTTTTTCACTCACAGGCTTCCATGCTCATCGTTAATCCTTCAATGAAAATTTGCCTACGAAATGTCGCAATTAAAAAGCATATATGTGCTTACCTTCTTCCTTACCCTAGGGTAAGAAGAACTCGGAATCGCTCTCGTCCACTTCCGGAAAGATGGCCACTATGACCTGAAATGATCCGAGGATCTTTTGGATCAGCAAACAGTAGACCGCAAAAATTTGTAAGATTTCGGAAATGTGTCCAGTAATTGCCTCTTAACACTTTAAACAGCTAGAGTACCAAAGAACAGAGCTTATCAAAGAAGGATGGATGGATAAAAATGAGGGATATGAGCGACGGACGTCAACCGGAAGTGGACTTTTTGCAAGGTAAATCGTCTTTAAAAACGATAGCGTCAAGGCATATAAAGGGGAAAACTCGCTCAAAAACAATCCATAACGCCGGTGGCGTTTGAAAAATGTAGGCTAAACCTTTCAAAAGCGTTGACGCCTTAATGAGCATGCGCGATTTATAAGCGAAAGCATGATTTGTATGCTGTTGCTTTGTTCTTGATTTCATATTGAGAGAATAGCTTTGATTTATAGCTATAACATCCGCTTCTGTCTTTACTTCCTCTGTGTTAGTTTTTACTGGGGCGTAACGGGAGGAGGTTAGATAGCAGCTGAAACAGTAAGGAAATTGAAAGGAAATCTTTCTTCAGTTGCGCACCAATTCTGGCGAGATTCCGTTTACAATTCCGTTACTTATGAGTATACGTCACTTACACTACCACCAGGGATCGCACGCGTTGTGAATGTCCTTGAATTTTGAATTTAAAGTTCAAAGCCTTACATGTAAAAGTCCTTGAAGTTAGCAGTTTAACTGAAACGTCCATTGAAATTTGTTGCTCTTTTCAACCAAATCGGAACCCCAAGAGGCTAATGAGACAATTACAAAATGTTATTGGCAGATCAGAAGCAACACAAATGAGTATTACTGTCTTGATTATAAGTGGCATGGAGTCCTTAAAAATGAGAATTACCCACTTAAAAGGCATGAATGAAAGAGTTCTTGTTTAAAAAAGCGTACGAACCTTGCCCAACGTAACGCCTCTTCAGTGTCCAGCCTCGTATATCATACGGCCTCCGTAACTGGCGTTCTGGTGATGCGTGAATGATTCAAAGCCTTCATTTGTGCCACACATGACTAGCTTTTGTGAAAAATTGAATTATGATATTATTTCCTTTTTTTGCATCTTATAGCTATGGAGGAACTTGATGGAGACACAGTTCGCCTGTCATCGCGTGGAAGATACGCGGAAAGAGACATAGTACAGGTGAGGTATTTCACTATTTGTGTGTGTGTTCTATTTAAAAAACGATGCTTAAGTCGCATCCTTAGAATGCAATGTGTATTTGTTGTATTTAAGACAAACTGAAAGACAAAAAAAACAAAGATAATTTTTGAGGTATTTTTCTCTCTTTCAAAACTGTTTCCGTTTACCTCGAGTCTTCTCTAAACTCAAAAGTATCAATCTGTTCATCAAAATCTTTTAAATAAGGCACCTGTGTAATTTTCGTAGTAGTTCTGGCATTGTTTAAATTTCCAGCTTTATTTTTAAAAACCCACAGGGTAATTAATTTGAAGATGTTATTACATTGTGTGGGGTTATTGCAAGTGTTTTATTCCGCACTTGTTTTCGCTGGGATATCTTAAAGACCTTTGTCCGAGTCAAATTCAAAGTATTTTTGTGAACTCTTCAGCAGTGACATTGATTCCCTAGCTTTGCTTCACTGAGTAGGGAAAATTCAGCCTTAGACTCTGTGCCTTTTACACAGTGAATTTCTTTCCACTTAATTTCAGTTCGTTCCATTCCGAGATTTCCAAACCCAAGGTGCATTAGCTGGCGATTTACTCACAAAAGAAGTATTGGCTGAGGTTCCAGATCAGCTTCTGTCGTACATGAAATCAAATGCTATCAAACCAAAGCCTCCTCAACCACTTTCAGTTGAAACCATCATGCCGATTGTGCCTCCTTCAGCCAATCAAAATGCTCCATTCGCAACACTTCCCGGTCCACAATACCCTGTCAATCCGACTGCACCTCCTTATCCAACCAATCAAAACATTCCTTACTTAGCCAATCAGAGGGCTCCTTATCCAACCAATTAGTAAGCAGCAGGTAGTTAGTCAGTTCTTAGCGGAGCTCCACGCGTTCGCTAAGCGTGCGCAAGTGGACCCATCAACTCAGACAATTTGGCTGTCTATCCATACGGTCACGTGACCGTACGTCCTTTCGTCCGCACCACAGGGAAACCAATATGCAATGTCGCACATTATTTCTAGAGTGGGAGCGTGCAACCTGATGTTGCACATTCATATTACTGTCAATTACAGGGTATCCGCTAACCAATATCACATGACTATATCGCGGCTCAGGTGACGACCCATCGAGGTTACTTGTTTTTTTGAAGTTCTCCACTGAAAAGTTTATTGTTTGAAATAACTTATAAATTCATATACGGGAGCTTCGCTTTTAGCCTCGGCTAAATGTATATATTAATATGTCCTTATAAATCATAGTTTGTGCCCTTCCGAGATTACATTGGACAAGCTGGGAATGTCATAAGCGGAGCTCGATTGGCAAAAGATGTGCTGGAAGAACTCCCAGATCAATTTCTTGATTACATGAAAAAACGAAACATCAAACCCAGGCCTCCTCGATACAACTTCTCACATATGGCCACTATTTAAGGGACCATTCACAATCTCGTTGCCAGAGTCCGCGTTTCCCTAGACCAGCGGCGTCTAGTACTGAGTAGTAATTTCTGCGTAAAACGACTATCCTGGGATGCGCAGTAACAAGAGCTCTTACGCTTGTACGAATTTGTTCCCCCAATGTAACTTACAGAAAAGAGAATATTCTAAGTATAGAATATCGATAATGTAACCATAATGCGAAGTATTGCTTGCAAAGCATTTTCGTTAGAATATTGTAAGAATATTTATATTAGTCTGGGAAACGGTCCGCGAATGGAGAATAGAAAATACTTAAATAAAAATGACCGAGACCATTGTTTTCACTGAAACAGCTGGACGCACAACCTGGTTGAGGTCATTGTTGTCTAAGACATTAAATTTCTAACATGACTCCGAGGCTTTAGAGACAAAAGTGCAAATTTTTTCAAGACTCCATTGTCTCGCAATTCCAAGAAGAGACTTGGACACAATGAAAACCAAAGCGAATATAGAAAAATGACTAGAAAGCCCTGGAGTCAAGTTAGAATTTTGATATATCGAACGTGGGCTATTAGCGCATGCTGAAAGGCCGAGTGTGACCTGGGGAAAACAGACTATTTCTATCAACATAATATTATATACCAATATGTAGGAACAAATTCTAGGTTTTAACATTTCCAGTGAGTGGATTTGATCAGTTTTAAGTCACCCTTGGGTTAAACGTTTACTCAATAGTCTGTTCCAAGCTGGTGCTGACAAAACGTTTGTCATCGGTACACGTGAGTTTCATTTAAAACAGACTGTTGATTACCAATAAGGTATAAGAGGTGCATTTCTTTACCACAAACTATGTGTTGAAGAACAAGCCTTCTGATATTCAGAATTATTTGTAATGAATTCCTAGGTGAATTTTGCGTGATAGCCTCGCAACATTGTGAGGTTCTCTTGTGTTTTTTTTAAAGTGAGCTTAGTTATAAACAGATGGTGAATTCCTAGAGTAGTATTACTCTTACCTTAAAGAAGCATATTGCTTAAGGAATGTAGCAAGTTCTCTGTGTTGTGTAAGACAGATTTCCAACAGATTAAGTGTATGTAGTAAAGAATGTTGGTTCATCGTCACTGATATGAAGACAATTTTTTGTGTATAATCGGAAACTGTAAGAACTGTACTCTCGAGGCTTGTACATCTTGAAACCTTGACAGTTCTTTTTTTACCAAATATTACTCGGGAAAGTGGGAGTCACTGGACCTCAAGATCCGAGAGCGCGACGGCGGCAACTGCCCACCTACCCCTCCCCTAAGCTAACATTAACACTTCTTTCTCACTTAGGGCAAAATGATGTCTTAGGGGAGGGCTAGGTGGGCAGTTTCCCAGAAACCTAAATTAAATTTATCCAATACATTATCTACATTTTTCCTTAAAATTAATGACAATGTAAAGTAATTTCTGTAAATTTCCTTTTGGGTGTACAGCTCATTTTAAAAACTGTATTTAAAGAAAAAAATAAATCGTGCTCCATTACACTCTGTACATACAGTTTGTGTCTTGATTCTCAACCGCTGCATTTTGCTATGCCTGGGTATGGGATCTGAATTCAGGAATTTTACATGAGGTGCATTTTACTTGACGCACGCCAGTGATTATTGCATCCTTTAGAAGCCAGTATTTTGAAGTCTCACTTTGTGACCAGATACATTTTTGTCACGTATTCGGGCGTAAAACTGTATCGTGATACCGACTTGCTTCGTTGTTTGGCTTACAGCGTGACAGCCCAAAAAAGTCCTCAGCTGTGTCTTGTGGCGAATAGCTAAAAATGTTTTCCATTACTATCTGGACCTGTAGAAATAGACAGATGTTCTTGATGTTGCATGATTGTATCAGTGGAGTACGTAAGTACTGCTTGAATTTCCCAGTCCAGAAAATTTAAATGGAATGGTTACAAACTTAAGGCGCAATGTTTTCTGGGATCATTTGGGTGGACAAGCGTTACTTGATTGGTAAATGAGTGCCCTGAATACCATCAACCAATCATAACTATCGTTAATCCTCTATTAAGCCCCTCCCTCTCAAATAAGCCCCTTCCCCCTTTTCAGAGGAGGAAAGATAATAAGCCCTCCTCTCTATTAAGCACCTCCCCCTCCCCTCCATTCTTCACAAACAGTTAACGTGGAGTGATCAGTTATGATTAATTCAGGCTGGAAATTCATATTGTTGTTGGTCTTCGGCAGCTTGACCTCCAACCTCATGCATGTGCTGAACTTTTACAACTTTACCCTCTAGTTCTCTGTGGAGAATTGGTACCATTTTCTTATTGTTAGAAAAAGCAGTACAACGCCCGGGAACCACAAGTCCGTCTGGTCCCCCTCAAAAGTGGTTGAAAAAAATAAGCCCCCCGGGGGGGCTTAATAGAGTATTTACGGTAACCCACTCTTAACCCAGAAATCACTACACACAAAGCTTATACTCATTCTCCCTAGAGTTTCCAAAGTTGGGATTTTCATCCTCCTCCGAGCAAAACTTTGTGATTCACTAGACCTGGGTGCCATGCCTACCTCATCAGAATCACGAGTTTGGCTTTAGCACCAAAACATTCAAACGAGTTCCGATGCGAAAATGACAACAACTAATTTGTCAATGTTTTTTTCTGGAATGTTCTTAGGGACAAGTAATATAAAATCTGCAGCTGTCCGTTTAGCATACCGTACACTCGTTAATTCTTGCTGTGAACCTAGAAGGGTGACATTATAGACAAGAAGTACTTTGTGATATCTTACAATCTCCTGATAAAATCGCTAAGCTAGGATGACGGCCTTCTTTATTCCACTTTTTTCCATTGTTATCTCTCCTTTTTCAACTCGTGAACACCCGAAGGGTATTTCACGAAGTTATCGCGGTAGCTTGAGATATGCAAAGGACTCACTTACTCGATGAAGACAGTCTTCGGTTCTGAAGTTGGAGGGACTTCGCTGCCCGATATAATGAAAACGACATATCATCGTTGTTGCCGAAGTGTTGCCGAAGTGTGCTTTGGACAACTTTAAGCGTGCATCTACTCACGCCACCTCGTGAGAGAACTCTGGGAACGAGTTCACGCTTACGTTCGCTGCGGAAAAAACATCAACACTCGCTGTTGACTTTATCAGTTCTGAAGGTCGTGTATTTACATCGTGCGCTATGAGTATGTCGATCATAAGAACTGCTGGGATGGCTTAAATTTCCAGTAACATGACAAAGAAAGAACGTTGCCGAGAAATGGCCCTATTAGCGTGGTGTTTTGTCTATATTAGGTGTTTATATTAGGAATTCGCCGCGCAAACGTAAGCTCACATTTTTCAAGAACGCTCTTACAGCGGCAATAAATGTAAGTCTCGCTTGCTTGGAGATTAGATCGAAAAATGACGAGGGGATTAATTCCATACACGAAACAGGATTTTACCGCTAAAGGTTTTTCTGCGTTCTACTTTATCGACCTCGATACTTTTTATTTGTTTCTGAACTGATTTAGTACACGTGTTAGCGACAACCGGAAATACGTCTGTGGTCGCAAGCTTTACGCGTGTATAAATACACGAAAATTCAAAAGCCTCGATTCCAGAGAAATTACATCATTGCCAGAGATCAAAAAAGTGATTTACATGGCACGTCATTTCAGTCATCACCGAAAGTAAACAGCATGCTCATCACAAGATACAATGAAAGTTTACAACACCCGACCATCGCAGTTTTGCTAATGAAGATTCTTCTTTTTTTTTTCCGACCACTCAGTAGTGTTCACTTGTTCCAAAGTAATCAACGCTTTCAAACGATAGAATTCGTGGACCCACACGTTTCGGAAAAGTTCTAAATTTAATCTTTCCTAAGCTTTCTTCGCAAAACATGCGTGGCTTCGATCATGCAACGATTCTTAGTCCCAGTTTCTACGGTCTTCGCAAGGAACGCCTGGCATAATGACCCCCTTTTGTGTCTTAAATACGAGGAGAAACGCGTTGCAGATTATGAGTCTCCTGCTTACACAAGCGACACTAATATAAACGTTTAATTTCGAATACGTGACCGCGCCTTCTAACACTTGTTTACTCAAACAGGTATCTCAAACATAACGTACTGTATCCCAAATACTTAAAAACGAATCGCACTCATTGTTATAGCCGTTAATCTTGGAAATTTAACAAGCCGTTCAAATATACAACCTTTATAACGGCAAAATGTTCCATCAGTTGGCCTTGCTATAAAAATTGTAGCACAAACGTCGGATACTTCTCTTCTTCTTCTTAGAAGGAGTTATCTACAATCGTTTAATGCAATACCTGACAAATTTCAACATTCTCTGTAGTAACCAAAACGGCTTCCGGAAAAATTATTCCACTGCACTCGCACCAATCGACTTGCATGATAAGATCTCCACGGTCTTTGACCGAGGTGAATTTGCCGTCGGTATTTCTCCTGACCTCTCAAAAGCCTTTGACACTGTAAATCATGCCATTCTTTTTTATAAAACCGAACATTACGATATCGACAACGTCGAAGATTTTCAATATCTCCGTTCGTACATTCCGTCAACCGGGAAAGAAATCAAGTGCCGGAAAGGGAGAGCATGGAGTGCGTTTTGGAAATTGGATCGTGTTTGGAAGTCTCCTGCATCACTACAACAAAAGGTTTAACATTTCAAAGCGTCAGCTTTAAGTGTGCTTCTATATGGCTGTGAGTCTTGGGTCCTAACATCCGACCTCTGTCGTCGACTTGATTCCTTCCAAACGTCTTGCCTTAGAATCATATCATTGGCGTTCCTCGTACTGATCATGTTAGCAACGAGGAAGTCTATGATAGAACGGGAACAGTCCCCCTTTCCCAATTAGTTAAAGCCCGCGTAGATCAGATTCCTGGACCACTGTCTTCGGCGCACCCAGGGGGACATTAGAGGATGTTAGCATCAACAACGAGTACAAGTACGAGAACGACTTCAAGCCGTACTCGTACTCGAAGTCGTTTTCTCAGCTTTCTATGTTAACGATGACACCAAGTTCGAGTTTATAGAACTGTGTAGGAAATATCGCGTTCGGTTGCTTTTCCTCGACTTCAAAAGCAGTATTTTACATAAAACATAATATAAGGAATGTTCAAGATGATAAAGAGAGGCTAGAAACGAAAAGAAACTGCATTAAACGATCGGAATTTACCTTTGAAAACCAGCTCTTCCCAGTCGTTCTACCCACTTCGAGTTTTTGGTGAGAACTCGTCGTAGTAACTTTTAAAGTCCTTTTATTGGTATACAAGGCCCTTCATGGCCTTGCACCTTCTTATATTTCTGACCTTTTGAATTTTAAAACATACTCTAGGTCATTACGTTCTTCATGTAAAGAATATTTAGTGGTTCCAAGAAGCAGATTGAAAACATATGGAGACAGAGCTTTCTCTATTGCAAGACCTAAATTGTGGAACGATTTACCTCTAGAGATTAGGAATGTGCTTCAGTGGCAACTTTTAAGCAATCCCTTAAAACTTTTTTATTTAAGTTAGCATATAGGTTATGAGATTCCTTTTGCTTTAAGATGTTTTTGATTCATATAGTAGATAACTTAGGCTATATTTGAATTATATTGTATATTGTAGATATTTTATAATTTAGATTTTATAAATTTCATTTTGTAATTAGGTAGCGCTTTGGACAATTATTGGATTTTAGCGCTATATAAATAAAATTATTATTATTATTATTATTATTATTATTAGTGCAACTTGTCAGGACGACTTGAAAACGTGGAGATGCGCAGAACAGATGCGCAGTACGCAAAATCGCTGGTCTCGTTCTAGAACTCGTACTCGTTGTCGATGCTAACATCCTCTGTTATTTCTAAATACGCTCAGTACCACCCGACACATGGTAAACCATGACCTGGTGGACTTAAAATTATATTCCAGGAGTTTTCATTGCGAAAACCCCCAACTTCCTCACGAAATGTGTACTTTGGCGCAGGACCGCAAAGCTTGAAGCGTATGGAGGTCGACTGTTGGTACCACCAGGAACCCTCATGAGCGCCTCAGTCAAGCAGAGAGTGCGAGGGGGGGGTTTGGGGCAAAAGGCCGTATTTATTAATATTTTCTTTTTTCAAACAACCTCAATTTTGATCCGTTCCATGGCGGGTACTCCCATTTACATGGTATATAGGTATATGACACGTGACTTCAAGGGTAAAACACTTACTATGTAAATACAATTTTCAACGGATACTCTGGCTTTTAACTGAGTCAAAACAATCAAAATGGCTGTTTCCGGGTCTCTTGCATATCACAATTCTGTTTCACCCGACGGTGCCAGATCATTTAGAGATTCTCTTCCAGTGACACAAGTGGAACTGCACGTTTCTTGCAGGTAAAACGACCGATTTTGTAAACAGCGAAGTTAACTACTCTACGTAATTAAGCATAATGAGCGGTCCGCTCACTGATGGGCTAATTTAGATTTATATTGATTGAAATTATCAAATGTATTATCAAAATTAGAGATTTTGTAAAGACGCTTAATAGAACACATGTTGATTAAATACCAGAGCAAGTGTTTCTAGTATAGGATGAATTTGACATGCATTTTTATGAATCCTCAATTTTAAGTTTCAAACATGGGTTGTTGAGGAAGTTTAAAATGCTGCGTTATCAATAACATGCAATTTTACATCTGCGTATTATAATCAGTTCATTTGAAACTTTTGATTTGTCTCTATTAACTGTTATTTGAATCGCACAGTCAAAAGACCATGATTCGTACAATCTTGAAAAGCCGGGTCTTGAATTTTACTAGTCATCTTGAAAAGTCCTTGAATTCGGTTAAGGTCCTTGAGAAGTACTTGATTTATTTATTAGGTCTTGAAAAGTTCTTGAATTTCTCCACTTTCTTATTTGTCTTTCTTTGTTTCAAATGCTATTTCTGTACTTCAGATAGAACTGCAAGTCATACCCAGTGACTGTTGTCATTTGCAAAGTGATGTCACGGAAAGTAGTTTAATAATAATGTAAACTGATCAGCCATGGCTGAGAAAGGAAAAATCACAAATGACTCCGCTGAGTGTTTTAGCCAGTAAAGTGTTCCAAAGGGGGTCAAAGAAAGGCGAGTTACTGAAGAAATCTTAGACTTAAAAACTGTAATTTGTCCTTGAAAGGTTCTCAAACAATCCTTGAATTTTGTTTGTCTGAAATTATACGAACCATGAAAGACAGCCAGTCGTTCACTGTAAGGTCAAGTTATCTATTTAAAAATCATGATTGAATAATTTACTCTTATGAGATTGAGAATGTGTCTTTTCTTTTTTAAAAGGAACCTTGCTGATATGGATGTGTTTTCTAAGTCCGATCCAAGTAAGTACTTTTAGTAGCCACAAATTGAAGCCAAAATTTAAGCTCCAGAAACGGGCGGTGAGAAAGAGCAATACTAAAAGTTGGCGTTAGCTGCGAGTGGGCTTTGTTGAAAGTTGCCGAGAATGTTTCAGTTACGTAATGACAGCATGATGTAATATTAAGTCACACACTTAATAGGTTAGAAAAGTGAAGAAATTCGCCAAAACAATCACGTTCGCTATATTTTGAAATAAGCTTATATTCTTTGGCGTGCGCTGCATACTTTGTAGAATTTTCTTGAAGTAACTCCGTTATTATTACAGATGCATTGAACGATGACAAACCTTGTGTTATAATGTTTTCGGTTTAAATGCGATGGCTACTAAATTTTGACACGACCTACAGCAATCATTCGGCTATATGAAATAATTCAATTTGACTGATGATGAATATTTTTTACGAGGGGAACAAGTATTTCCTGTGAAAGAAAATTCTTAAAACAAAGCTGATTGCCAAAAGGGCCTTGTGTTAAAACATACTATTTAGTTGATAGCACTTATAATTGGTGAAAAACCTGCTCTGAAGTCGACATGACTTGCTCGTCCACATTTTTAAAGGACTTTATAGTAACGAACTTTTGCTTCAAAAATTTCTCTGAAATTTATTCGGGCATAGTTGATATCAACAATGAAAACTGATAACCCGGAAATTTCAGGCAAAAATATCAGCAAATTTTTCACCAGACGCGATTTTCTTCAAAAAGTTGTGTCCACCTATTTCGAAAAAAATATTCATCACCAGCAAAATTGAATTATCGCATATTATTACCAATAGAGTCAAGATTCATAGCGTGAGCAGCGATCAGCGTCGTATAATTAGTATTCATAAAAAAAAAACAATTCACAGTGTTTTAAAAGGTTGTCAAGGTTACGTTTTGGGGCGGCTGTGATAAACTTCAAAAACTCATCGAAAAACTAATGTTTAATGAGACACCGCTCAACTTAACACCAATTTTTTAGAACAAAATAACCCCACACCTAAATATTAGTGTAAGAATGAGTTGATCTATGTCAGAGATTTTGAAGCCGTTAAAAACTCACAGTCGTGTATTATCAGATGTAAAAACTCTCGGCTTCGCCTAGATTATTTGAACCTGATAATACCCTCCTGCTCGTTTTTTAAACAGCACATCAAGATGGACATTTACGTAAGAAAAATGCAAGAATGGCGACTTGTTTACTATACTAGAATTAAACGAAAATACTGGTTATTATTTGAATAGCCTGTGTTTTGAGCGGCTGCACAAGCATTAAAACTTGCTCCGGTTTCGGTGTTTGTCCCTCTTCCCACATGCACAATTCAACAACTCGACAAAACATTTACCAGCGGGCCAGTTTGACTATCAGATCCTTTATTACGGGTTACTGTCCAAACCCGCTTTTATTAGAATCCATCAGCAAGTCCTGATACACTTGTTATGATTGGCCCAGTAAACGTCTTCCGGTTGCAGTCAATCGAGGCGAATGGCAAGCACACGGCTTGCTAGATCACATGACCTAGCCCAGTAAGGGGGTTTCGTATAATAACAATGGAATGCTCCCCACGCCCTCCCTTTATCCTTTCGATCTCCAAAACAGAAGAAAAAAGACGCCTAGCTGCAGATTAATTACTCCAATATACATGAAAGAAAAGACATACAAATTCTATTTGCAGGTAAATATTTAGTCAAGGGAATGTAATCTTGAAACTAGGATATACCTTAAAATATTAGTTTGATGAAATGATAAAAATAACAAAACAACAGGTAGGATGGAGAACTTTGAAATAATTAGATACGGCGGCCATACTGAATTAATTCGATTTAAGGAGTATTATAGGATGCCCAGGGGGCATGAGCACATTTCGTTTGTATTTTCGAGCGCTTTTCGGGACATTTTTTCTTAAAGTTTTCTTAGAATAAGATTGTAATGGGAAAAAAGATCCCTGTGCCGTGTTTGAATGTAATAATGATCGCCTTTTTCTAGTTTAGTATTAGAAATATGGCCTTCCACTATATATTTCTCGGGAAAAAGGCGATCATTATTACATGAAAACACGGCACAAGGATCTTTTTTCCAATTACAATCTTATCCTAAGAAAACTTTAAGAAAAATGTCCCGAAAAGCGCTCGAAAATACAAACGAAATGTGCTCATGCCCCCTGGGCATCCTATAATACTCCTTAAATCGAGTTAATTCAATATGGCCGCCGTATCGGTAAAAAGGTCTAATATTCAGAAACAAAAAGGAGGTGGGGTTCTTTGAAGAGATATTGGGGACATCAAGATCCAACGACCCGACGGCAAAGAGAATGTCAAAACAACAAAAGGTGTAATGAGAAAAACGACAACTTTGCACGTGCATCTCACGTTTTTGTACATTTCTTTGCCGTATTTGCACGACTACGACTTGAAAATACCCAATTTCGCGCGTTTTATGGAGAATGTAAACAAGCAACGACGAAATCTTATTTCTCTCTTGAAACTTGGCTATGTTCCTGAAGAATTCAACTCCAGATGCGTTCGCCCACATTTGACAAAGTAAGATGGTAGGAAAAATCGCGATAAAGACTGAAAGAACGCAAATTAACTTTTTGAGCGACGTTCTCGATGCCGTCGCGTCGTTGGAGCTTAAAGTCCTTAAGGTGACGTTACACAGGACGATTCGCAACGACGATTTTTAACGCCACACAGGGTTCAAATATTGGAACAATATTGCAGCCATTCGAAACAATGAAATAACAATGTTGTAACGCTGTGTTGCGCTAAAAATCGTCGTTGCGAATCGTCCAGTGTAACATCAACTTTATTCCCTGCAGCGGTGGAAAATGGCATAGGTGAGGGAGGATAATTTGTATGAATTCAACATATCTGACAGTGACTCTGTTTCCTCATCAGTGGTTGTCATGTACACTCAAGCAATGGGGAGCAACGAATGGAAAGAAGTAGGTAACTTTTAATTTTTCACGTGTGGGTAATTTCCTGGTTGACGCACATCCAATTAACTGATAACGGAATAGGATAAAATAATAACTGCTTCTCTCAAATACTGGCATAAAAAGCGACCGCCTATACAAAACACCAAAATTTTCCCAGTCAAAGCCTTACAGTTGGAACCTCTAGTAAACGACCACATCCTGTAAGCGACCGCAACTACTTTTTGGGCCTGACGGTTGATGATTTTCCATTGTTTTTAACCTCTTTTAAGCGACCGCTTGACGCATTCTCTAAATCTTATTTTCGCTGTGTGCACTATGTTCCTTAGAATATACGAAGACCTTCAGTGAAAACATATGGAACCACACATAGCCTAACTTAGACATTGCATGCAATAAATCATCTTCCATAAAGCAGTTGTACCTGGACCTCTTCTCGGAAGAGGCGCCCTGTGGTTCGATTCTTGTAAACGACCACCTCCCGTAATTAAGCGACCGCTTAGTCTTTGCATTTTGCATTCTGGGTGGTCGCTTACGAGAGGTTCGACTGTGTTTAGTCATATTGTTTTATTCCAGCTATTTCTTAATATCTTTGTATGCTTTGTTTTTTATTGTAATACATTTTTGGGGTATGCTTGTTTATAGACCAATTTCGAATTATAAAAATTCATACTTGACTCCAAGGCTTGGCGGCATGAACCAAAGAAATCATCTTTTGGCTCAATCTTTCAATCTTTTTTTATTTCACCCTATAAAAGGCATTTACACAAGTGTACGTAGGTAGGAGAACAAAGTAGCTGATAAATAATCATTTAACCAAGAGACATTAAGTTTATTTGTGTACAGTGTCCAAAGTAACAAGAGCTTTCTTGTTGCACACTGTCATGTTCAGATAACGGCAGCAGCAATGAGAGGAAATAAAATCTCAAATAATATCAGTGATAGAACGTATAAGCAAGGTTAAGATCAGATTTGATTGATTAGAATAATACATTTCTTTTATTTTATTCCCCAAGCTTCGGAACTAAGTATGAATTTTAATGTATCCAAATTAGTCTATTATAAAAGTCTAAAAAAACTACCTGATGCACCCCAAGACCCAAAGCGACATTAAGGTGGCTCGATGGGTTTCTTTAGGGTCAATACTTCTCAAGTTTGAGCATAAACCACGTCGCCATTAATAGAGTGTTTTCACATGACGTCACGGCGGCCATATTGGTGTCGCAAAACAATAAAACGGCGGCCATATTGGTGTCCCAAACCAGTCCTCTGGGAGTTGAACTCTTTTCTTATGTAAACGCTTTCTTTTGTTCCAATAAATTTGCATAGATTTTAACCACGTGAGTGAAAACGCTCTATAAGAATTTGGAAAAATTACCTCCACAGCTGTATTAGATAAAGATGAAAAAAAGTTATGATCAGGGTTGCACTGACATCGGAGTTGTCATAGCGATGAACTGACGCCATTACCTATTTTACTTGTAGCCGCATTTCTCGGCACTGGGAAGTAATATATCAAAAATGAGCGCGAGTTGCTTCATCTGGATATCCAGACACCGCGAAGAAGATGAAAGCACGAGGCCGAAGCCTGAGTGCTTTTTTTTGTTTTGAGGTGTCTGGATATCCTCGACGAAGCACGACGCACGAGTTTTTGATATGGCGTCTCACTCTTAAACAAATAATAAACAAATACTTCCAATTACGTTCGTAAAAAACGTCATTGATATTGAAATAATCGGGGTTGGAATGTTACGTGACAAACAATTCATTAGTTTACATATATGGCGTGATTTACTTTATTCTGAGACGTCAAAGTTCCTGGTGTTGCCGGCTTCGGCAGCCGAAAAGTGTGGAAGATTATAAGAAAAGTGTAGATAATGCAGTGTCGGAATCAGCTGATAAAACGAAATGGGTGTGTACGTTGTTCGAGGAATGGAAACAGAATCGATTAGTGAGGTCCTGTGCCTTTGAAATCCGGCGGCCATTTTACCACAAAAGACTTTGAAGAAGGAGTACAAACGTTGGACACCGGCCATTACAGATATGTAACAAGAAGTAAGAAACTCTTTTGGGGAACGATATCTTTCCCCAGCCTTCCCGTTCATTGTACTACCAGTATTTGCGAACTGAAGCGCCACTTTTCTGAAGTAAGCGGACGTGCTGCATTGAAACCTTTGGACATGTTAGACCGAAGGTAAGTTACATTTTTGGGGGGATAAAATTTGGTTCGCGTAAATTACTTGTGTGTATTGTTGCTTTTAATAGTACTTCTTTTCTCGCTTTGTTAGGTTTGTGACATTACGTGTTGTGGACGCGGAAATGAAGGAAGCAACACCTGACTTGAATATTCATTGATTTAATGCAAGTTGTCAACGTGCATATTTTAGTGGAGTATGCAACTCTCACTGGAGAATGGAAGTGTTTTCACTCACGTGGTCAGCATCTATGCAAATTTTCATTGGTTTGCATAGTTCAAAAAGAATGCTGGTGATTGTTTTGGGACAACATCCGGTGACTCTTTACTGTTTTTCATTGGGTATCCAAAAGAATGCTGGTGATGTGGTATACATACAGTGATTGGTAGTTGACCTTAATGACTTGAGACTCCTTTTCCAAAATCGTTCACGAGAGTTTCTTCTCCAATAGCCGCCTTAATGTTAGTGAAGTTTAAGCTAAATCTAGAAGGGCGTTATCGAGATATTTTGAGATGAAGTCCTTATGGTTAGAAATACTGTAAAAATTGGACAATCTTCAGTGATGTTCAGCCGTTATCTGTGGCAGTCGAAGCACCTTTGAAATGCAATTTCACATCATATTAGTTTCAATTATTTAACATATGTGAAAGATCACGCAGATAGGTTTAGCCGATTGTTAGAAAGAAGGATTTCGTTAGTATGTATCGAGGCGCTCTTGTTAGCGGTTTTGTAAACATTTTGGTCCACTTAAACAAATAAGCGAATAATTTTGAAAACCACTACTCTATAGATTTTTTTAAAAAAAATTGATATTTTTGAGATTAACCGTCGTTTTATATGACCTTTGAGTTTCAAGATTATTGATATCTTTTAAGGCAGTAAAATAAGGGCTACAATTCGTTAATTTTTGCCGAAATTGTTTTGTTAACAAATGAGAGCCTCTTATTTTTCAGAGTACTGTTTCCAAGTTTATTCTCACGTAAACAGCAGTCAATAACAATGCATTTGAAATATGAAATGTTAGCTATTCTTGTCCGCGATACATACTTGTCTCGATACATACTCGATACATACTCGCCTCGATACATGTTAATCAATCGATACATTCTCGCTCCTCGATACATACTAATCAAATCCTTCTTTCTAGCACTCGGCTAAAGCTATCTCATGATCTTTCACACACGCTTTTAAAAAGACTGAAGCTACTATGAGGAGAAATTGCATTTCAAAAGCGGTGCGAACTTTTACAGATAACCGCCGAACACCAAGATTGACCAGTTTTTACCGTATTTCAAACCAGAAAAACTTAATCCCAAAATATCTCGTTAACGCCCTCATATTTTGCGCTTATGGGGCCTCACGAACATCGAGGAGGCTATTGGAGAAAAAAGAAATACGGCTGCAAGTAGAATAGGTAACGGCGTCATTTCGTTGCTATGACAACACCGAGGTCATTGTAACCCTGTTCATAACAAATTTATCTAATAAAGCTGTGGTCGTAATTTTTTCCAAATCCTTCTTAATGGCGACGTAGTTATTGCTCAAAATTGGGAGGTATAGACCCTGAAAGGCCCCATCGAGCCACCTTAATTTGTGTTGGTGTTCAGGTGATCAGATGTAAATATTGATAACCTTATGTTTCTCTTTAAGTATGGCAGAACAGAACACATAATGAACAACCTGAATCCTGATTTTGTCACGACTTTTGTAATTCATTACTTCTTTGAAGAAATGCAAAAGCTTCGATTTGAAGTGTAAGTTAGTCATTGTAGAGATCATCCTTGGTCAGCATACATTTAGATTTGTATTTTTGTATCAGATAGTTATACAAGCTAGTTGTCCATATTGCATGGAGTCCCGGAGAGGGGGGGTGGGGTGGGGTACGTGGGTTAATTCTTGCTGGGTATGTGCCGCTGGGCTCTCTGACCCCCTTCTCCATTGTAGTCTATTCTGTGGCCAATTATACCCATCTTAGTCACCTTTGGGCAAATATGTAATTTTCGCGATCCCAAATTAGTCACCTTCTATTTTTATGAATTGACCCGTTTTTTATATTGAATGAAAAAACACTTTACTTTTCATCTGCGGTACAAACATTCTGGTACGTTTGCTAACCCCAAATATGAAGAACTGTCTTACCCCGTGCGACCCCATTATAGTCAATCCAGTCGTGAAAATGCGACCCCATCCAGCGGCACATCCACATTAACGTATCACAATGAGAGCAAAGAGCTGGGATTTTTTGCTTGCCGCGGTAAAAATAAATGAAAATTTACACAGTAATTTTTTGTGAGGCAAATTTATACTAATCTGGAAATTCAAGTCTAAGAAAAACTGATGATACCATTCACTGGTGATGGCAATGTTGCGTAGTTGTTGTGTTGTTAACGAAGAGCTGGGAGGTGTTCAGTAATGACGATGCAATAACTGATTTTAAGAAAATTTGCTGACAGATTGATGTTTTTAGGAATGCGGCGTTAGTCATGATGATAAACTTTACATCTTGCACTGTCCGCTTCATTTATCAAGTGTATATAACAACGCGTTGCTACGTAACAAGTAAACATTCTATCATTCGAATTAACCGCATCATTAATTATGCAAATCTTATAGTATAGGAAGGACGGTTATGAATGTTCATGTCATTTAAATCCCCTGAAGAGTGAGCAATCACGAAACAGGCTTGTTGGGATAAAAGTGTAGTTTTTTTCTGTTTTTCAATATACTAATTATTGTTGTAGGTATGATATAGATAAAGACACGCCCAAGTTATCAGACCACGTAAGTGAATTTTAAATTGCCAATATTAACTAAGTGTTTTTATAATATATCCGGATAATTTAAATTGTACTGGGAAATCCCCTTTTTAGTAAGGAAATCATGGCAAAAGATTCATTCTTTTTTAGGATTATATTGGTGCAATGGAATGTAATTTGGGATCAATAGTTGGAGAATTTGGTGGACGACTTCAAAAGCCTTTGGTGTAAGTCTGTGTAATGAGGAAAAATTAACTTAGATAAATCATTCCTTTCCACGATCTGAATTCAGACTCATCAATAGTTATGTTTTCACAGAAATCCAAAAATAAAGAAACCTGGAACAATAATCGGTACGTTCGTTTACTGAACTCATCAAAATATTGAACATTATATCGTGTATATTTTTATTTTTTGATAGTATGATTTTGTGTCTCATGACCTCCGGGTGTGAAGTCAGTGAAAACACATTATTAGCTTCTGAAGTGATTGATTTTTTTCTTTATGTGTTGCAGTCTCAGCTGAAGAAATCAGTGATTGTAAGGTCAGCTGATGTCAGAATCTACTAATGACTATATAAATTAAGGAAGTGCTCTATAATTTTCTGTTGTAGCTTCTCGGCGTTGCTTGGCTAGCAATTGTTCATGTATACACTGTAAATACTCTTATATTTAGCGTTTTGTGTAGGGTGGTGTATAGACATGTTTATGGTTACTCTTTATCACAATCCTTTTCAGGATGTTCTGACACTCCAGTTTAATGGCAAAAATCTTGACAAGAAAGACTTTTTTGGAAAATCAGATCCATTTTTGATGTTTTACAGGTGTAATGAAGACAACAGGTGAGTCTAGCTACAAGCACTGATCATAATTTGCACATCAACTCTTGGAATGAACTATGAGTGATTTCATTATGTAGCCGGCAGTTTGTCAAGAGGACTTGACTCTAAACGAGAATGAAGTAGTGCCAATGATAAATAAAATGTTTATTAATTGCACAATTATTTTATCCCAGTTTGATAAGCGACATTATCAGTACATTTGCTCAAGTCACCTGGAGGACAACTTAGAAACTCCCCGAACAATTAAAAAACACATTTAGAATTAATATACAACTATCCCCCGGAGGGGAGGTGAATAGTGGTGAATATATGGAGAGGCGAAGCGTCGAGGTATATATCTTGCCTAGTCCCTGTATGGCGTTTTCCCAGTCCCTCTCGGTCAATTCGTTTCGGTGACGTATCCGAGGCGAAGGGACGGGGAACGCCTCACATTTTCGCATGGACCACGTGACTCGAAACGCTTTGGCCGCGAGGAAAAATGAGGCCAAGGGACTAGGCAAGTATATATCTAGTGCTGCTCACCGAACCTGAGGGGGATAGTTGTTTTAGTATTTACCAAATCAGTGGGATAAAAATGAAAAAACTAACTATTTGTAAATTAAAAACATAACTTAGTAGGAGCTTTGTTTACAATTTACAAACATTTCGAGAATTTTGTCGCAAATTCAGCATGAAAATAACTTTCTACTCACCAGTAAACATCGACAAGCCAACGTTCCTCGCGTTGTTGGTATTTATTTGTACGACTGCTTCAATTGTCGCTAAAATTTCGTCTTCCCAAAATGTTAATAGGCAAGGATATTCTGAGTTAGGGAAGCCAATCAAAACGCGAGAAAATTGCTATTCACTGATTTGGTAAATGCTAATGTATTTTTTTTTGTCTTTTCTAGCTTCAGTGCATGTCACCGCACGGAAGTAATTAAGAACACACTAAACCCAACGTGGAAGCCATTTACAATTCAAGCCAGGGCACTCTGTAATGGAGACTATGATAGGTACAGTACACTGTCAGTATACTCAAAAGCTGCATAAATTTTGTCGGACTTAATTATTTGGTGGGACTTAATTATTTTACTCATTATACTCAAAAGCTGCATAAATTTGGTCCGACTTAATTATTTTAAGTCTTTCTTTCTTTCTACTCGTTCATCCGTTGATTTATAACTTAATATCTTCAGTAAACAAAAATCAAGAAACAGGATAAAACATCAACTTATAGTTTAATGTTGAAAATCGTATGATCTTGATCGACTCTTTGATTATTTTGGATTATTATCACCAGAAATTCTCGAAAGAAAATCTCTCTGACACTCATAACCAGTAACCACCAAAGTTTCCTCTGTATCTAAATTTTACATAGGCTGCCATTAAATTTGATACTTCGCATGGTTTTTTCTAATTCTACAGGTCAATGAGAGTGGAATGTTATGACTGGGACAGAGATGGAGGGTGAGAAACTCACAAGTTTTGTAACCAGTTGAATACCAAACAAAGCGTCGATAGATGGAAAGGAGGGAATTTACCAGTTTAGTCTACTATAGGGTAGCACAAATAGCTGAACTAGGTCTAGTATAGGCTAAGGGTCCCGGGATCCCAGCGGTACATCCCCGCCCTAAACTTTCTACTTTCCACCTTGGAAACCTTGTATGAAACGAATCTCAACCTTAAACAGCCTTATAAGTTTGTTTCCACAATTTTTTGTCAAAAACAATATATATATTTGTTAGTCGCTCGCAAGTTTCACCGTACTTTTACCCTGCCATTTTATACGTTTCTTTTTTTTTTATCTCAGCTGTCTACTTCTTTTTGCAGGCATGATCTGATTGGTGTCTTTTCAACTACCATAAACGAACTTAAATCAACTCCTGGAATAACATACGAGGCAAGATTCTTACAAATAAATAAGCTCATATTTTTGTAAGGACAGAAATACAGGTTATAACGTGAGGAAAAATGACACACAGGACCTTGTTCCAAATTTTAGTAGAACTGATGGTTTTAAATATAGTTTTTTTAACCGTGTTGTAGATGAATGGAATGGTTTACCCAATCATATTAGAGAATCAAACAGTATTGCAACTTTTAAAAGAAATGTTTTAGGATTTATTAAGGATAACTAGAACATTTATATTTCTACTTGTATATATTTTTCTTATATTTTAATTAGTGGGCGCATTCCTAGTATGGCGCATTGGCGCTTTTGGTTGCCTCCTTCTCCCGATTTTTTTTTTTTTCTTATAGTAGTGTTAGCTTATTTCATTTCATTATTTGCTTGTAATGTAGGGGAGTGAATCTGAATCTGTAATAAAATAAACCTTTGGACGTGTTTAAGAAGGGGTTTCTCTCCTTTGTTTTCTATTTCTTTACTGGTCCTTTTTTGCTTTGAGGAGCTGCCGTCGGAGATATTTGCCAAAGAGTTCACCAAGGATTTTTCTTGAAAGTTGAATTTTTTTTTTCTATTATTGTCCTGAACAAAAATTCGGCTAATTGATGTTTTCAACTGGCCAAAATCATCGAAAACACGAATTATTTTGTGATCAAAATTTAGAATGTTTTCTATTGTTTCCGACCAAAATAGATCGGAAAAGATGTCTAGTGGCTTAAAATAACAAAAAGACCAAATGTCAGATTTTGGAGTCCGCTATCCGTTTTATATTTGGAAGGAGTCACTGAGACTATGGTTTTGAGTCAAACCTGAATATTCATGATTTTAGTAAAAACTAAATCAAGACCAATCTCAATCGAGTAGTCTCGAAATCGGATGGTCATGGATGTCCTTTTTCTGGATTCAGTTTTGTTCTCTCTCTCATAAACTATTTTAATAGTCAGGGCCATGTTGTTCAAAGCAGGGTTAGTGCGAAATTTGATTTCAGATATGAAAGCTGAGAGGGAAATTCAGTTTTATTCTTTTTGCCTACAATTTGATGCTGTAAAAAGAAAAGAGAAAATTATCCGGGAAAATGCTTTTGAACAAAAGAAAAAGAAACCCGAGTTAACATTTAACTCTAGTAAGGTTAGAGCTAATCGGCCTTCGAACAATTAGGCCCAGAACTATAACTATACATGACTTGTTTTCTTCTTTGACATTTGTAGGTCATCAATCCCAAGAAAAAAGAAAAGAAGAAAGGATCATACAAGAACTCGGGCACGGTGAGCAATGACGCTTATAAATTATATGGCCAAATCCGCGCGCTGGTAAGATGAAGCAAATCCTGTGAGCTGATTGGCTACCCGAGCGGACTAAAACAATGGCCTATCTTTACACCACAAATCAGACAAGCCCCTGCGGCCTCCTTAAAAAAAACAATCTCAAACAATGTAAATGCTGACGCCCCCGACAGTATGAATTGCAACCGGAGGTGTTTTCTGCTTTTTGGCAAGCTTCCTTTTGACGAAAGTAGTTTGTAAGCTCTCTGGTAGAATGACGTTTTTGATTTAGATCACTGTACGACAAAAAAGAATTAACTTCTGGTTAAATAAGAACGTCCGGAGCGTCGACGTTCTCGTGTATAGCACACTTCTCGATACGCGTAATTCTTCATAACATACTTAGCCACAATAAACGACTGTTTTATATTTTTTTAGTACACTCAACGCTGTTAGAATTTCTAACTAATCAGGTGTCTGATTTTTCGTTACTTTTTTCCAGGTCAAATTGCTGCAGTGTAAAATAGAAGAGCGACCCTCGTTCTTGGATTTCATTAGAGGAGGGTAGCTACTTTTGTTTTGTGTCAGAGAGTGCTTCAGTTTCCACAGACCTAATAAGCTTCATCTAGAACAATAGGGCCATTTATACGAGGAAAAATAAGACGCGTCTTAAATAAGACGCAAACTGTACCATTCATACGAGCATGTCTTATCTAATAAGACGCGTTTTAGCTAAGCCGCGTCTTATTTTAGAAGAAATGTGCCGTTTATACGAAAAGTTCGCGTCTTATTTTTCCTCGTATAAATGGCCCTAATGTGTCTTTTATTATACAAGCTTTTGAAGCATGAATGGAGTTGCTTGACCTAATTGGAGTTTCAGGATGGAAACACGAGGGAAAGCTTCTTTAGGGATGATATTTTACAAACAATTATGTACTGATTTCTGGAGGGGTGTACGACAGGAAGGAGATATAAAAAACATTTCTGGAAACTAAAATCACAGAATTCCTCAAAAGTACTTTTGGAAAAAGATGCAGTATAAGGTCTTGTTTCAATTTGTTCCTTTTTTTTTCGTCAAGGCAAGGAAACACACAAATCTCAAACCAGGGGCGGATCTAGGGGGAGGGTGCAGGGGATGCGCACCCCCCCTGAGATGACCTGCGATTTTCTAATACAACTGGTATTGTGCAAAAAAAACTATGTGGTTTATTGGTGTTGAAGTAGAGCAAGAGACGAGTGCACCCCCTCCTAAAAAAAATGCTGGATCCGCCCCTGCAGACGTAGCGGAACCGTTCTGTCTCCGCTGTGTTGGAGACTAGAAACAAGGGGTGGAGCATATTAAAATCTAAGTCTCGTTTTCTTTCATGTTCCAAAGGACTCAAATAAACTTTACAGTGGCCATTGATTTCACTTCTTCGAATGGTAAGATAGCATTACTGTTTGTTCTTGTCTTTGATAAGGACCTTTCGAATCTACAGTTGATCAAACTTTTATTAAGTCCAAAGTCTCGGAAATCGTTACCCTTTATTACTATAATTGTATTTAAAAAACCCTTTCATTGGGATTTTACTAAAACAGGGAACGGGGAGCGAGGAAAGAGCCAGGGGATCAGGAAAAAGATAGTAGGAACAGAACAGATGAATGAGAGATAAAAACTTGAACCTATATCTACCGTTTAAATCACTAAAATTCCTTCATCAAATATGTTTTTGGTTTTAAAATTTGTTGTTGTTTTCAATTTGTTCCCGTTTTCTTTGTTTCGTTTTCCCGTTCTCCGTGCTCATTCCCGGCGCTCAGCGTTCTCCATTTTAGTGACATCACATTCATTGCTAGATCGAAGGATGCCCATGGGGTAACCGTTTCAAATGAAATATCTTTGGTGGAACTTTTACGTGGCACTATTTATTTCTTAGGATTTTCACACACAAAAGATTGATTATTTGATTTGTGAATTTGCCCTTTAGCCTCTGATAGAAGTGAAAGGGTATCAATGGTTCACTTCTATATTTAGCGCATGTGTTAGCCTTTTCCGAGTTCCCAACGAGTTATTTTTCTTCAGGCGGTCTTCACCTCTGTTAAATAGTTGCTTTGGTGAGGTACATTTTAAGATGTAAGCTTGATTTATTAGGGCCATTTATACGAGGAAAAATAAGACGCGACTTACATAAGACGCGAACTGTACCATTTATACGAGCATGTCTTATCTAAGACGAGAACAGCTCGTATAAATGGTTCGCATCTTATTTCTGTTCTTGACTCGTTTTCATGTGAATGTTGCCCGTAGCAACGGGCAATCCAACGTAGCGCGCCAAAAATTAACGCATGCTACTATGCGTTCGCGTCTTACGTAAGACGCGAAGGTCATTTATAGGAAGTTTTTCTCGTCTTAGCTAAGACGCGTCTTATCTAAGAACAGGTGTTAAGGGCTCTTCTAAAATAAGACGCGTCTTAGCTAAGCCGCGTCTTATTTTAGATGAAATGTGCCTTTTATACGGAAAGTTCGCGTCTTATTTTTCCTCGTATAAATGGCCCTATTGATGATGTATGTTTTTTAGGTAATCCAAAAGATTCCACGTCTCTTCATTACATAAACCTTCATGAACAGAAACTGAATCAGAAACAGAATCAGAATCAGAATCAGTACGTGAAGGCGCTCACAGCTGTTGGGGAAATTTGCCAGGACTATGATACGTGAGTGCCATATTAGTTTTCATGAAATCTTCGCGACACTTGAATTTCGCAAATTCGCGCTTTTTTGAAATCGCGAAAAGCGACGCGAACATAACGTGGCGCGAAAATTAAA
Source organism: Porites lobata (assembly GCA_942486035.1). Lineage (NCBI taxonomy): Eukaryota > Metazoa > Cnidaria > Anthozoa > Scleractinia > Poritidae > Porites > Porites lobata. The sequence goes on from CALNXK010000154.1 coordinate 934,757, forward strand.
TGAAAGAGTGGAAGAAAGCAGGACTGAATTACCAGGTTGTAACTGGGAGTAGAGTGCTACGTCCTTTTCCAGAAATTACAAAAATAATTCGTGAGGCTTGTTTATATTGATTATCGAGGACACTACCCACCGGTGCATCAGTTTTTAGTTTTGACATGATGACAAAGGCAGATCAAGTCGTTTTATTCGATTAAATAAAAAATTAAATAAATCGTGTCTTGCTCAAAAACTCGAAATTAAAGTGACTCTGAAGCCAAATTTTTTTGCAAAATTGCGAAATATGCGAACCATCAAATCGCGAAACATATTTTAAAAAGATGTACCACACAACAGTAGGGTTATTTTCTTTAACAAATCAAACGAATCATTTGGAAATGCAGTGCGATGAGAGGATCCAAGGTTGAAGTCGATCAGAGAGAAAACAACGCTTGTTAGTGATACTGGGAAGGAAAAGAACATCCTTTTTCTCTCTTTTCATTTAATTTACCAAGGGGAAAGGTTTGAACAGTAAAATGTTTCTATAAAAACATATTCTTTTGCCATCAAGCTGTAGCCAGATGTGCCCCATCTAGTGTCATTAATGTCATTGAAAGTACCCTTTTTATTAGACTGCCAAGTCGTTCTTTTTCTCTTTTGTAGTGATAAAATGTTTCCCGCTTTTGGATTTGGCGCGCGTGTTCCTCCAGACTGGAAGATCTCTCATGAATTTCCTCTGGTCAGTGATAACAGTAAATTCTCCTTTAAAATTAATTCCTTGGTTATTCTGTAATACGCTATGGAAAACGCCACTTCTTCATCTAATATGGCACCGCTTTCAAACTTTGTTTGGCCAATCGTGACGACTGTCGGTGGCCAAAGGCTTAAATCATCGCCAGATAGTGAGAAAAAAAACCTAAACCCCTTTTTACTGTTTAGACTGCAAAACAATCGGTTTTTTGTTCTCAAAATCACTAAAGAAATTAGCCTCCCACGCAGACGTTCTTAGGGATTCGTCACGCTTTCCTGCCCCACGAACGCCTGCTGACTTGAGCGGAAAAAGACGTAGACCAATCACAGCAGACTTCCAGATCTGGGAAGTGCACTTTGGACCTTGAGAAATTTCGCGCTTGACTATATAGCTCCAGAAAAGATCAGAAAGGTCGCATGAAAGGTGAAGACCTTACAGTTTTAGAACAAACTACTCATTTACCTCATAAGCGTTCGTACTAGTGGCTACCCTCAGAATCTCGTTGAAAAAAATTACCTCGGAGGTTAAATTTGCTGAACGGAAGTCGGCTTTCCCACAAAACTATAACGTGTGAAAAAAAATTCTTCCTTTTGTTCAGTCTTACAAGGTAACCCCGCCGTTACATCACCCAAAGAACAACTTTATGAGCAAATGACATCTAATCCAGCCTTTACAGAGAGAAATATACAAAAAGCCAACGCTTATCTCCTATATTCTGGTCAGGAGCAAAAATCTTTGGTCACGTATCACACTCTACAGAGCTTGTACGTATGTGTTTGGCTTGTCAACACTTTGACTTCAGCAGCGCCGATTGGATCTGTGATAATCTGCATGTGATCTCCAGCCGATATTTGCGAACAATGGGAAAGGAATTTATCTTTCAGTTCAGCAGACGTTCGTGGGGCAGGAACGCGTGACGAAACCCTAAGAACGTCTGCGTGGGAGACTATAAAGAAATCGGTGTGTGGTGTGAGTCTTACGCGCACAAAGCGCGCGAGCTGTGTGGCCGTCTCTCCCCACTCTCACTCTCCGTTTTCAGCCTCGTTCCAGACCTTTTGTTTGACTACTCGCGCGTACTTGAATACGCAAAAATACGGACTGTTTTGCAGTCTGCTTTCTGTTTTGCCTATTTGTAGCAAGCAGGCTCTTATTCTTTTAATCGCTGATTGTTTTCAGAATGGCAATCCTCAGGATCCAAATTGTAATGGAATTCACGGTGTAATCGCAGCGTATTATCACAGCATAGAGAGGGTTCAGCTTCATGGTAATATTTCAGACTTAAAAGGACTCTTAGGGCCTGTGTACAAGGAGGAAGGGTTACCCTCGTGATAAGGTTACCCTAGTAAGCTGGTTAAGGATAACTATTTAGGGAAAAGCGGAAATTCCGGTTGGAAAATCAAATGGTTCGCGCTATTCCGTCTGGGAAGCCTCAGGAAACATGGATTGTGATTTAAGGCGCTGCAATTTTTCTACTCTTTTAAGACTGTTCAGCTGATTTGAGTTACTTTGTAGCGGGTCGTTCTCCCACCACTTCAAGTTTGGCTCGTTATAAATTACTTTTTGAATATTGTATGCAAATTGCTATATTTCAAAAAGATATTACTTGACTGTAAATTTAACGTGACTGAAATTTTTTTGTGTTATTTCCGTTACTTTCGGCTTGCATATTATTTTACCCTTTTAGATTTCGATTGAAATGTGTTTTAACCAAGCCTGTCTGTCTCAGTCTGTCCTTCTCCCTTTGCCGTTGCCCTTAGAGATCTGGGTGGGAATTTAAAATTATCACCAGCCTCGAAGTTTTGACGTCATTATTATTATTATTATTATTATTATTATTATTATTATTATTATTATTATTATTATCATTATCATTATTACAAGCCTATCACTACATAATGCAGGAAATATTATTTACTAACTGAGTATCAGGTCACAGCCTGTGGCGTAGCCAATACTCCGTGCCATTATTCCGTCCAATTTTCATATTTAAGTGTCTAACGCTTTTCGCAGAATCCTTCCTGACCCCATCAAGGCTATTCGTTGTAAAAGTTCCATGCAATATGTCATTTCCAAGTATTATTATTATTTATTATTATTATTATTATTATTTGTTAGTTTATTTATTTCGGGGGAATCGCTTTTTTTGAAACTTTCGTCTCTGTGTGTTGCTGTTGCAGGTCCCACTAACTTCGCACCGATAATTAATCAAATCGCAAGGTGGGAAGTAGATGCAATTTACAAGGGTGCAATCTGTTTTTGAGTGGATAAATGATTTGTGTCAGCTCAAGTTTGACCCAATTTTCACTACTTTTTTTCTAACAGTGAGAGCATTTGTGTTTGGATACGTTTGAAGTCAGGGCCCAGTCAAGGCGAAGATGACTTTATCTGGGCCTATACTCAACCAAACTGCTTTGCGCCCCGCGCTGATTTTCCCCATAGTCGAAAATTCTATTTTCTCGTGTCGGTTAAAAGATTTTTCTTCATTTTTGTGAGTACTTCTTTAAGAGTTTTCTTAAAAAGGCAAGTATGTCAAGGATGAGACTTTGATATGTTACTATTTGTTCTTTATGCAATAGAATTGCAAGTTCATCACACAGAGAAAAGCAGGGACAGGAGTATGTACCACAACTAAATAAGCAAATATTCTCATGATTTATTATTGTGGTTATTCAAGTGGAACAGAAGGTCATTATTTTTGCCAAACCTCTTAGAACAAACCAAGGAAATAAGGAACCGCACATTGTCCGTTCACAATGACCGCGAAACGTAGCGTTCCATTTGCGTTCAGGCTTAACTGAAAAAATCCAGTCAAAGGCAGCTGACGGTCTTATTAGTTATTGAAAGATGAGGCCCCAAAGTTTGATAGCGCTATCCACCGGATAAATCACTATCCAAGGGATAGGTGTTAGGGAAACCAATTGCCCTATTTACTGGATAGTGATTTATTCGGTGAATAGCGTTATCCACCTTTAGAACAACTGGGGCCTGATTGTTAGAGTTTCTCTTTGCCAAAATATTTCATACTACTACTGACTGTTTATGTTTCCTAAAATTTGTGTTTCCATCTAGATATTTTGTGCTTCTGATATTAACAGATGGAATAATTTCGGACATGCCGCAAACAAAAGAAGCTATTGTTAAAGTGAGTGACTGGTATTTTGACGATAGAGGTGTACTAGGGTGTCAGTAAAACGTGGGGTCGGGGTCGTCGCCGGGGCAAGCCGAAGAATACTGTTTTAGGGTTAGGGTTAGGGTTGACACTAACATGGTTACTACACAGCACCATGGATATAAAAATGATAGGAGCACGCGCGCGCGTGTAATAGCGCGCGTAATATGTACATACTGTAATGTCCCAATTCAAATGAAACTGAAATTGATATTTAAGGGGGTGTTAATGACTTGCATACTAACGCAATTGAAAGTATATTTTTCTCTTTTGTACGCCGAATGACGCATATGAATGCCCAAAAGTGTTATTGTACGTTGATTAAATGTAAAAAAACGCTATTGAATCTGAATTATACGCAAATCTCGTATTTTCGCGCTAATGAATGTCTCTACCTTAGAGACTACGCCATCTTTTGCTTGAATTGATGTAATACACCCTGATAGTCCGTAGTTTGAGAAGGCCTTATCTCTCATAAGCTTCTATAATTTCTTTCGGTGCCCTGGCCACGTTTTTTCTTTCCCAATTATTTTATATTTTCTGCTGTATTGTACTTCTGTGCGGAGAATAAAGCTAGGAAAATCGTATTATTTTTAAAAAATGTTTTTTGTTCGCCATTATTGGGAGAAAATGGGTTAGAGAGGCAAAGGGCATGGAAGAAGGAACATATCATGGAGACGCATCCCCTCTAACTCGTTTTCTTTTGTAAACGCACATTTTTAAAGCATTTTCGCCTTGCGTCTAAGCCAATGGTTGGAGGGCAATTCTGTCAATAGACCTATTTGGCTAACTCAATGTTGTACCCAATTCAAATCTCCCAGGGTTAAGATTCTTTGTGTATTGTATTTGCATTATAATGTGGCTTTTACATTTAAACGATAACAAAGCGTTTTATTCCCAAAGGGTTTGAATTGGGGAATTGGGTACAACATTGAGTTAGCCCAATTGAACAGGATTCATGGTAAAAATGCGCTTTAATTAACATGTGTAGCGGAAAATCACTGAACCGTAACGAGTTCTTAACACAAGAATTGCTCCATTCGCCACTCTCACATTTCCCATAATGCACCTTATTCCTCCCACCCCCCCCCCCGCCCAAATTTTGCATAACCTTTGTTTTTCATTTCTCCTGGTGGTCCCAAGAGAAATAGAAAACAATCCTTATGCAAAATATTGGGGGGCAAATAAGGTGCATTATGGGAAATGTGGAAGTGACGTATTGCAGGCGTGCAAGTATAGTGCTTAAATACCTCAATTTATATATTCATCGTAGGCAGCTTCTCTTCCCGTTTCTATTATTATTGTTGGTATTGGACCAGCAGAGTTTGAAGGTAGGTACTCAATCAGTTTTAGATATGGAGTTTACATGTGTTCACACAGTTGCCAAATTGCTGCGATTTTAAGCTTGGTTTCAATACACTAGTGACGATCTCAAAGTTGGTAAATTGGTATCGCGGGGAGTGCGTTATGTTCTGATGTAAAAAGAACGATGAAACAGAAGCGAAACCGTTGTTTTGCATCATCAAAGTCTAAAAGTCTCGCTTGAATGCTGTCGTGCTTTGTTCTCAGTTTCAAGATGGAACTGGAAAAGAGCTTTGCGATGGGCTAAAGTTCTGCTAAGGTCGGTTCAACCTCGTTCCCAGGGTCCTCTTCTACTTGGCCCCGCTCCGGAAGCCGAGTAGGAGAAAACCCTGGGAACGAGGTTGCCGTCTGTTCGGTTTACATTGGGGAGTGAAAGATGGCAGCTCGCCTGAAGCAGGAAAGGAGACATCTTTGCTTCCTCCTCCTTCCTTCCTCTTCCTTACACGATCTACGCTAGAACGGAAAGCTTCTACATCCCCGCTTCTGTCTCTACCACTGCATTCACTACTTTCACATAGACCATAATGCACCTTGTTTACCCCCCAAAATTTTGCATAACCTTTGTTTCTGATTTCTCCTGGGTATTACAGTCGTCCCAAGAGAGATCCAAGACAATGGTTATGCAAAATTTGAGGGAGGGGCGGGGGGAGGTAAACAGAGTGCATTATGGTCTATGTGAAAATGGTGAATCCGTTAAAAGTGTTTACCCTGACCTTAAGTTCTTTGTTCGTATTCGCCTTTGCTCATCTCCCATAATAAACCTCGTTAGCCCTCTTTAAATTCTGCTTAAGCATCGTCTTTAATTTCTCATGGGATGACTGGAGTACCCAGGAGAAATTAAAAACAAATGTTATGCAAAATTTGGGGGGCGAGGGGGGGCAAACCAGTTGTATTATGGGAGATGTACGAATAGCGAATGAATACCTTCCCGGCGTTTCTCACTTAATCAATACTTTGGAAAGTAAAAATTTAGGAGTTTTAGGCCTCTTTCAGATTTGAAAAGGTTTCGTGGCATTGTTTTTGTCTCTTTCCATGAAAATGCAGCTATGGAGGAGCTTGATGGAGATACAGTTCGTCTGTCATCGCGTGGAAGATACGCGGAAAGAGACATTGTACAGGTGAGATATTTTTCTACTGAGTGCATGCTTTATTAAAAAGGCGTCATTTGATTATCTATTATATATTGGTATAGGTGAGTCGCTGAGGGTTTGAAACCCTGACCCCGTTTAGGACAAAAAAACCTAAAATGCATATGCTATTCAGGAAAAAACCCTCAAATTTTTTACCCTCCTTAGGGCAAAGGACATGTACACTCTGTTATTAAAATCAGGGGCACCTAACGTCAATTTTCGGAAAATATCTGTTCGGAAGACGATTTGAGATCTAGAATTTTCGGAACATTTTTTGTAAAATTTCTTGCTTGCCTGCCTCTCCTAATACTTTCGAACATCTAAATATCGGTATAATTGCCCATTTTTAACGGATTTTTACCCTAAAAAGGTCACCTAGAATTTTCGGGAGCCTTTTTTCTGGCTGAAATTTTCGAAAAGGTAAGTTTTGATCCCTATAATTTTCGGATCACTAGACTTTTAGCTAGGAAATCCGAACAGATGAAAAATTTTTAAGGGATGAAAATATGCCTATATCTACCATTAAATACTAAAATGCGTTTAACAATGCTATGTTTAATATAAGTGGTTTTAAACTATATTCTCGTTGGGTGCCCCTGTTAAAATCTTCCATTTGCTACCATTTCGAGTTCACAATACCCTGCTAAATCCACTCGCACTATCTAGACAGCTGCAAACCCAACCAACTAAAACGTGATGGCAAGTTACAGTCATTTCATTTTGTTTCCTTATAAATCATAGTTTGTGCCCTTCCGAGATTACATTGGACAAGCTGGGAACGTCATAAACGGAGCTCGATTGGCAAAAGATGTGCTGGAAGAACTGCCAGATCAATTTCTTGATTACATGAGGAAGCAAAATATCAAACCAAGGCCTCCTAAACACACAAACATTGCAAAAGTAGCTACGGTCTAAAAGAGCCTTTTACAATTTCACTCTCGGAGTCCGTGTTTCCCAAGTCCAGTAATCAGAAATTGATTCCCTTTCCACTGGACACTATATGGTAACTCGGTCTCAAGGGGCAAGTAGACTGGGTAAGTTCCATTGCCCTGCGCATGTGTGGAAAATTTTTTAAATTTGTGAAAGCTATATCAACAATATGCAGACATTATTTATCATTTGTTATTTTTACAACTCATTTACTAGTTTTTTAGGGGGGGGGGGGCGATGGTGGTGGGGGGGGGGGATTGCACACACGTTTGATTTTCCCTGGTGACATTGCGGTGAAGGTCGTCATCATCATCATCATCTTTATTTAAAAACACGGTAAATACATCAGGCATTAACAATTTAATATAAAGCTACAACTTACATTCAAACCAGGTCAAGCGTACCCCCCCAAGAATCCATTAATGAATTTATTATTCAAAATTTGAATCCGTTGCTAGTTGTAGATTTCAGATTGATCTCTGCACTCTTGCCTGTGTAATGAGCCCTGAATTCACACGCGAGGCAGTTATGAAATTACTACCTGCTTCATTTTCCTGAAATTGATGTAAATGTCTTCTAAGAAGCTTAATCCATTCAAAGATTTCCAATCTGACCAAATACAGAGAAGTTCTCGTAAAATATTCACTGCTCATTACACATGCAGAAATACCGCTTAGAATTTGACACCAGTTACAGGAACGACTAACGGATTCATTTTTCAAATAATAAATTCACTAATAGAATCTTGGGGGGTACGCTTGACTTGGTTTGACTGTAATCTTCTTAATCTTCTACAATTCAAAATATTGCTAACTATTAAGGAAAAGTAAACTAAAATAAAGCCTGTTTTACATGAATGCCGTGTCGGAATTAATTAAGAATCGTCGGAAATTAGTCAGAGATGTTGCTTGCCTAGCAGCTGAGGGTAGACTGTTCCAGAGGACTGCACCACTTAAGGCAAAGCTATTTTTGTAATAGTTAGTACGTGGCAATGGTATTGCAAGCTTATTATCAGAATCGCGCAAATTGTAAGAAGTAATCACATCACTCCGCTGAATGAATTTCGAGGACAAATAATTCGGTGCGAGGGCGTTTAAGGACTTATAGACCATCTCAGCCTTTAGTTTTTGACGTCGAGTTTCTAAATTGTCCCAGCCTAATTCTTTACTAGTTGGTTGGCGTCAGCATCATAACTAGAATGGGTAAGGACGCGGACAGCACGATTTTGAAGTCTCTGTAATCTGTCAGATAATATTTTGGCACAGTTACCCCAAACAACACTACAATAGTCGAAGTGCGATTGAAGTAACCCATGATAGTTATTATGTAGAGTTGCAGCAGGAACACAGTGACTTATTCGTTTAATAGATCCAATACCAGAAGAGATTTTTTTAGATATAGTGTTGATATGATTACTCCATGTTAGATTTTCATCAATTAATACACCAAGAGACTTGGTAAAATCGACTCTGTTTAATTGTGTACCATTAATTTCTAAGTCTGGGAGAACGGATAGACTATTCAATTTTTGTCTTGATCCGATTAACATAAATTCAGTTTTTGTCATATTGAGAGTCAATTTATTGGCAATGAGCCAATTGTTTATATTTAACAAGTCCTGATTTAAAGAAGCCTCAAGGGAGTAGACGTCATTGTCAGCATATGTTAGGTGAGTATCATCCGCGTACATTCTTGGTTACGAATTTGATAAACAATTAGGTAAGTCATTAATGTATAAGAGAAACAGCAAAGGCCCCAGTATTGTCCCCTGGGGATCCCACAAGTTAAAGTGCAGCTTTTAGAAAGGACACCATTGACAGCACATTTTTGCGTACGATTTTCTAAGTAAGAAGAAAGCAATTCGTAGGCAATTTCTTTGACTCCATACGAATATAGTTTGGATAATAGAATAGAGTGACTGGCTGTGTCAAATGCCTTTTTTAGATCTAAAAAGACAACAGCGTTAACATAGCCACGATCTATGTTAAAGGCCCAATTATCAGTGGCTTCGAGCAAAGCGGTTACAGTTGGGTGAAAGGATCGAAAACCAGACTGATATTTTGACAAAATATTATTTTCGGATAAATAAGAAGAAAGCTGATTATAAACTATTCTCTCGAAGACTTTTGCTATTGCTGAGATCACAGAAATTGGGCGATAATTGTTCATATTACTTCTATCGCCCTGCTTGAATGTAGGCGTAACTTTGGCCAATTTCCAGTCATCAGGGAATGTGCCGGTAGTTAAACAGCAATTAAAAATAATTGAGATATATGGCGAAATAAGGTCAGCACATTCACGAATAAGCCGACTTGATAGCTTGTTTGATAGCTTGATAGAGTATTTGAGGAGGTTGTGTAAGGTGACTCTAGCTTTTGAGTCTATGGACGAAATCCTATGATGTGACCATTCATATGAAAGCTCTGTGCCTGTACTTTCACAAGATGCCATTTGTTTCTCAAAATTTTAGAAAATGAAATTTGGAACTTTGGTCGAAATTTGCCTTTTGCCACATTTGGCAGTGAAAGGGTTGATACCTAGCTAGGGGCAGAGTCCAAAATCTTAAAGCAGTCTAAGTTACAGGAGGTACGACACTCGGGCTCTAAAGCCTGTAAATGCTCATAAACGTGAGAGGATCTGTCCGATGACATGTGCTCGCGCACGCACTTGGCAAAATATCGGCTTGTTTCGCCAACGTAACAAGCATTATAGCTTGCACAGGAAAATTGGTACATGATTCGCACACGAAGCCTGTCAGGAAAAGGATCTTTCACGTTGAAAAAGTTCTTAATTTTAAAAGTAGAGCGGACAAACTTGATCTCGATGAGTTTGCAGAATGGGTCACCCGAAAAATGCCCGACGTAGAGGATCTTGAAATAGTGCTTAGCCAACTCTTGCTGCTCGACACCTGTTGAAGGTCGTGTGTCGTTTCCTTCTACTGCTTTCGTGACTAACGGTGGAGTAAGGTGTCTAATACATGCTCGAGATAGAGACTCTTGTATAAGGATTTCCATGTTTCCTACAGCCCATGCATGTTACCACCAAAGATACGGAAGACAGACTTGTTTTTAGGAAAAAATCACCCCGAAAAGAAATGTTACCTTGTTGAATAAAAATGGAAATAAGGCAGAGAAGAAACACCTTTTCAGCACTTTCGGCAGAAACAAAACTGACAGTCGTTCCTGTTTGAGCCTTGATAACACTTTGGACAAACATCTTGGTCAGGTAGTTAGCATATTGGGAAGAAACGACCCTTGAAATCTTAGAACCAGGGTAACATCTTAATTAGAGTCATCAAAGAAAGCGGCATCCTGTTACAACAGGGACCACAAAAAAAGCAAGTCACGTTGTCCTAATGGAAAAAGAGTTATTCAATCTTGTTCAAAAAAAAAATAGTTAAAAGAACCTTAGCCCTTTTTTTGAAACCTCCAGATTTTTTTTCATGAGTATGCAGATTTTCCTTCATCAGGCGGGGGCTTGGCAGGTCTGCTAGCCGTTGTTCTCGATTCTTCAGAGTAATAAAATGGAATGGACATGGGTTTCGACTATACTATTTCGACCTGTACCAAGAAATATACGGCTAGAATTCACTAGAAACGAAAAAAGACTACTTCAATGTAAGTAATTCACCATTATTAAATAAAAATGTAACCTTTACATAGTCGAAACCCATGTTTCCCGTAGCCCATGGTGGTAATAGTAATTACTAAAAACTGAATCACTGAATAATGCCATTCTGGAGCTCTGATTGGCTTAGCCATTATACCATGCTCTCCAAATATGTTAACTGTACGCGTCTGCTCAAGCTGAAAATCGGTTGTTTTTACAAATAAAGTCGAGAAGAATTCTCGATATTTTGTGGGCGTTTTCAATAAAACAATTATTCCACTCGCGCTTGTTGCATATGAGATGATTATAGCCATCCCGGACCTACGCGCCTCGTTGGCTATCTACCATCCCATATCCAACGCGCACTCGTGGAACGCTTATTAAATATTTAACACAATAATAAAAACATTAGTATAGAAAATGGAAAAATTTAATTATTCAAAATACAATTCACTCTTTCCCTCTCGTGTCTTCGCTTCCGGTATTGTATAAATAGTTCAATGCATTTTGCACAAATTCCGATAAAATAGTTGTTTCAAAACTTCATGTACTATGTACTTTATTATGTACATTATTCAATAAATGCAATGACAATGAGAGGTATTTTCAGGTCTCTTTAAATTAAAAGTTCCTTTTTCAAACTTATTTAACATTGAAAGTCTTGCTCCATTTGAACACTTTGTACAATTCCTATCATTTGATTTACAAATCCATGCCCAGACATTATGAAGGGCAACATATCTGAACACCGGGATTTTACATGAAGCGCACTTCATTTGATGCAACCAGTAATTTTTACATTCCTATTGTAAGCAGCATTATCAAGTCTAAATTCGTGAACAGATCGATTTTTTTTTTTAGATCTATCGATTGTCACGCAATCCGACCCAAAATTTTCACGTAATACCGACTTGCCTCACATTTGGGCTTACAGCGTGACTGCCGGATTAGGTGCTGTTACACCTTCTGTGGCGAATAGCTAGAAATGCTTTCCATTACTATCTGGACCTATTGAAATAGGCAGCTGTGTTCGATGGCGCATGTTCTTGTCAGTAGAGGAGTACTTGAGCACTGCTGTAGGTATTTTCATCGCCTTTGGCGCAGAACGTTGTTGAACGTCAGCGCCATGGGCCACATCCGCCTCGCCAGAATAGTGAGTTTTACTCCTGGTAATAAGTCCTTTAAGCTTTCCATCGTCTGTTGTACAGAACGTCGTTGCAATTGGAATTGACTGTGGCGGCGGACACATACATCCGACTGCCCAAGAACCTTCGGGTTTCTTTGCGTTACCGCTATTCTTAACATCCACTCGTTTCTTACAATTACTTGTCTCTAAAACCTCTCCAGAAGAGCTCGCAATGACAATTCGTGACTCTTTCGGTCGCGACAGTGAAGTTATTTTAACACTGCTGCTCTCTGGGGCAGTTTGTTGGGGTTGAGATACAATCGTGGGCTTGCCGCTACTGGGGTCATTTGAGGTCTCCTTGTGCTTGGATACAAGTGCTGTCCTGGGTGATGTGGTATCGCTATGTCTCCTGGGTTTTTCTGGTGGTTTTCGGAGTCCTTGGCCTTCCACCGCCATACTCATACCAATATATGGAGGCGCTGTCACTTGTGGCTACAAAAGAACAAACAAAAAATTAACCCAACGAGTCGACTAAAAACATTTTCCATTTTGTCCTGCTAATGTTTCGCCCGAGAGATGAAAGGAATAAGAATTTACTACTTAAAAGCACGATCATGAAGAAAGGTACCTGTTTAAACGCTAGCTCGTATCTTCCTGTTTCACAGTTCTTGTCATCTCGTCGATCGAGGACCACTAAAAAAGGCAAATTGTATGCACCATATTAAACACGAAGATTGTTTCACTGGAATATACATCGAGAGGTCAGATAAAAAAGGTGTGTCTCTACCGATCAATCCTTGATGAAATTCTGAGTAAACGTTTGCCCCAAATTTTTGGATCAAAAGCATAGGAAAGAGAGGGGATTGTTCCTGGTCTCGCGTAAGGATGTAAATAGCAGATTTTCGTCTCCCTTAGAGTGTTGAGAACTGAGGGCTCATATTTCACCCATACGTCGTCGCTTAAAGTTCTGCATACTTAACCATTTAAAATAAACCAAGCACCTTCATATTGTGCTTTTGCACATTGAAAGTCACCATAGCTCTTATGTGGTTGTCTGTTTTATTTCGTACAATCTCAAATATAGCCTTAACTACACCCATACTGGTCTTCCTTAGGGGTTTAATTTTACCTCTAAAATGGGAATTACCGCCCTCCATTCAGGTTGGGTATCAAAACCATTATCACTCTTATTCTCTTTATAGATTATTAATGATATGAAGAATTAGAGTAAGAAGAGTTCCAAAGCTCTGCACAGTTATCACATGCCTTTATCATCCCTACTAGAAATACGTGTATCGCAGAACCTCGCGTAGTTCGGGGGGGGCCCATAACAAGTCAGGGATGGAAGCGGGAGGAAATTGGAGTAAACTGTGTAGCTGGGGAGGGCGAGTTTCAACACTGCCTATAATATTGAAAGTGAGATGTAATTTATCTCCTTTTGGTTGGGGTAAATTTCAACCCAGTGCTCTGCCATTAAAAAGGATTTTGTGGGATTTAAATTAAACTGCGGAAAATGTCATACGTCCACCATTAGCGCTTATTGCTGCGCCCCCCCCAGCGAGCAGCACACAAATCTTTGGTTCTCCTGAGGTTCCTTGGGTGTCCTGTCGCTGTATAGGCAGTACAATATGGATTTATGTTTGTCAGGATGATTTTGCAAGTATGTATATCAGTGTCATCATAACTTAATTAATTTCAAATAACACTCTCATTGGGTCATTCTAATGGTCGCTCTAAGTTTCGCACATTGTGGCGCGCGCAAAACAAACCAATAAAGACCCAAATCAGAGAGAAATCGTGATTTTAGAACTCCCTTGAAGTCCTTTATCCGACAAATACTAATTGCCCCCAATAAAAGAGTCTGTAATTAGCAAAATGTCCATGTCAGATCATCCAGCATCTTTACCATTTTACTTCCAGGATGAGGCTATTTTTAGTTATGGATGCCCTTGTTTTGATACAAACCGTCTTTGCTTTGTTATGGAAATTGTTCTTGAAAAATACTAGTAAGCATAAGATTAACTTGATTTACATAATAAAGCAGGAAGGTTTGTATCAAAACAAGGTCACCCTTAGCCTCGCTTCCATCCATAACTGTAAAGAGGCCAATTCGTTAGAGGTAGAGCTCATACCTTTCATGGTGTCCTCTAAGACTTGAGCGCACAGTTTTCTAGTAACAGCCGTGCTTGGTCCCATTGTAGGGCTACAGTTTATTTCAAGCTACAAGAACGAAAAGGTGGCAACCACAAAAAGTTAGAGCAAAAAAACTCTTGTTATATCGACTAATGGGTATGTAAGAGAGCATATTACACGTAAGTTACTAACTTAACTAGTCGGTCATGAGATCGCAAAATTCCCGAGTCAATTCCCGCGTCGCAATCCTACACTCGCGGGGTTCGTTTTATCGTGGGAGGTCAAGTTTAAATTCTTGGAGAGAACAATTCCGAGGGCTTTAATTTCAAAAATAAACTTTTTTGAATGTGATTTATTAATTTTACTTACCAGCCACGGTTTGTAGTCCTCACTGATGATGAAATCGGCGCCATAAAGTTCGAACGAATTCTGACAAGAAAATCACAAGAATGGTTTATCGATTGTTGAGCTTAAAGTTAAGTATCTGTACTAGACTTGTTGCATGGGTAGTAGTTTCAACTGATACAACTCAAACGATATAGAGGGTTATCCCAATGTTAATATGCAGACGAGCATGCCCTTTACTTGTTGACTGTATGCGATCTTTTTCCTCTGTGTTGGGGAACACAGGGCCTAACAGTACGTTCTGAGAGGTTCTGAGTCAAGCATTACCTTGCGATATTCCACGATCTCCTGACAAGACTGCACAGCTGAGATTACGGCCTTCTTCATGCCAGGATAAATCACATCTTCCCACATTTCACCCACACCCCTCTTCCTACAAGGACAAAATTTCACAAACTCGTCAGGTTTTCAAGATATGTTATATTGTTTTGTCTGGGAAGATTTGTTTTCAAACATCTATTTTATTTGAAGAAAAAAGCTATGATATGAACCAGAAGAATATAACCTCAACTTCTGTGTGAAGTGATGACACTACTCTCTCGAGAACGTTTGTCACCTTTTGGCCTAACCTATGCACCTGTTACATGTATTAACGCCGTAATGAAATCGAATATGCTCTGAATTGCTTCTTTCAGGAGCCCATCACTCTTGGGCTCCAGCCTGTATAAAAACTCTCCTTCAAAACCCGAGGCAACACTTTTCTGTGGTACTATTTGTTGTGAAGTAAACAGCGGTCGTAATTTCAAGTCTAGGCACGAAATTCATCAGATACTGAGCAGCTGCTTTCTTCCATGCACAATTTGGCAGAGCCAAAACATTCAACACTTGATTTACGAGAAGGGAAGGGTGTTACTCAGAGTTAAACAATCAAAACACATTGAAAGGTAACGAGCAGTATTTTACTGTGGTTTATTCACTGTGTGAGAGTATATTCAATATGTCAGTGTATACGTAAGAGGCTCTTATACTAACCAAACAATCCAGATTAAGTCCTACAAAGGGCTATTTGCATAAAAATATTCAAGCTGTTCTCACTGTGGTTAAGTTAATCAGTTTCATAAAGGTAATTTTTGAACTTTTTCAATTTTATTGGGTTAATAAACAGGCATTGACAGCTGGACTCACTTGAGGTACGCCTTTAGATCATCGCTGCTCCACATGTTATCCTCTGGGATGCGCTTGTCGCGAATTCCACTGTTCTCAAAGTGTTTCTGGATGGAGTTATTGGCCAAGTGTATGCTTCTGTAGATACAGAAATGACAGAGATTTCAATTAATATAAGAATCGAAAAATTGTAAATTTAAATTTAGAGTTGCAAAGGAAACTTACATGTGAAAGTCCTCCAGAGAAAAATTTTGACTGCAGAATCGTATGTAGCAATCCTAGACAGAGGAAGTAAAAACATTAAAAATTGAATGCATTACCATTACTGGTAATTGAATGTTTCTGAAGCAATTTGATTCATTTACAACACAAGGTGCTTTAACACAAAAATTCAGATGGCTAATATCATTTCTCATTTGTTAAGAGAGACATTCTAGATGCTTAACAGCTACAGTGATATTCATTCCTTACCTTATAAAACCACAAGGTGAGTGGATTCCAGTCAGTCACAAGAAACCACTGCCGTATGTCAAACTTGACGTTGTAAATCAACAACGGTTTTTCTGTCAGAAACAATAAAACGGAAATGCCAGCAAAAGCTAACGTGAGCTAACACGAAGCAACTAAGCTGAAGCCAACCGTAGTGAAACTTGCATTAGACAGACACGAGCACCAGCGATTCCTAAACGTTCCCTCCTCGTATTTTTAGTAGGACAAGCTTGTCTTTTCGATGTCTTTAGTGAGCACCTTTATCAACAGAACATGACGAGGTACGCTTAAGAGCCCGCTATTTGCGCTTTTTGATAGAAGAAACTCCATGAAAAGTTTTTGCTCGCGTCTAGAATAAACAGGACGGAGGAAATGCATTCCTTTGAACAAACATGCTCCATTTCAAACAATTCGTTCGAATTTTACTTAAGGGAGTAGTATTTTAAGATTTATCATTCGAGGCAAATTTTTCTTTCTTTTCAAGTCCCGAGGCCCACCATTTTTCAAATAACTGCCTTTTAATGGTCTTATTTTTGCGCAATGCCGTCCAACTGTGTTTGGCTGCAAATTATTCTGCACATGCGGAAAGGAAACCGTGCTAAAATCTTCTTGCGATCGCTCTTGCGTGAAAATGGGAGGAAATTTACCTTTTTTCATTTGACAAACTTTGTATTCGATGATAAAACAATTATTGAACTCTGTTATCGCAAAATATCGTGATTTGTCAGTGTCTCGCAGATTTATCTGGAGCCTTTTCGGCGTTATCGTTTTGGGAGGCTTATACATGGAGGGGCTTATTTTCGGAATTTTACGGTATTCAACATCTACGTTATGGTCACTTTTTTACCTATGTACTTTTGCACTACGAAGTGGCCTTCTTTTTTTCCCACAGCATTACTTCCAACAAGTTTCACAATGTCGTCTAGACGATCCATGCACATGATTCCTTAAGACAGAGCAAACAAAAACACATCACAGAGTTAATCAATTTCACCATCTCTTTCCCTTCAACAATTGAGATCTTGGCATGTAGTTTGAGTTAGTTTAATCCATCGATACCACGCGCACTAAAGCAAAAATGGCTGATTGTGAGTACTAATACCGGTCCACTTATACTAGTGGAAAAGGCGCGTTCTTGATTGTTATGTTCTTCACTCAAGGAATTTTTCCGCCATTTTCGTGCTGATGTCCCCTTACCTCTCCCTCTTGACTTAGCTCCAGGTTTCACGATCCAAATATTCTTCACTCCATCTATGTCCAATTGAGGAAGGTGGTCTCTCATCTGTAAATAACCCAAATCAATACCAAGTTAGAACTAAAAGATAGCGCTTATCGAGAGTCTGAATGGGGTTTAGTGTATAGTGTTATTTGCCCATAATTTTTAGTGCATGTTTGCTGTTAAATTGGTCAATTTTTTAATGTTTACTGTTTCCGAAGAAAATACTGTTAAGTGTTTGGAGGGTTCTTCGAACATCTTCGACAATGGTCGGACCTCTTCGCTAGTCTTTCGAAATCTATAGGACAGTCTTCGGGAATCGTCGGTAGCCTTTGGAAATCTTCTGAAATAATCCGGAATTGTCGTAAAATGGCTGAAAACTCCTTGATATAAACAAAACAATATTGGCCGTTTTGGAGGCGTTTTGCTTCTTTCTAGAAGAAATTTACTGTTTCAAAGAATTTTATTCTGTTAGTGTTAAAATTCCTAAAATTTAACTGTTTCATGTTACAAAGCCCAAAAATGAAGTGTTTAGTGTTATCGAGGTACCCCCTATTCAGACCCTCCTTATCTGATGTCTGAGAATTGATCAAAAACTGTTCTGCAGTGCTAAGAGTAACGCTTTTTTCCACAGATAGCAGAAATCCATGATGCGCATAAAAACTTTGAGGAGGAGTAATAAGCAGAAATATGTGCTTGATGGCAATGGTAACACCTCCATCCATTCCTGCTATGGCCGGGATGGAAGTGAATATCTCACCGTTTTGTTAAACCTTTCATTGTGGACTGTTTTACAATCTTTTCTTTAAAATAGCGAATTGCGAAAGGCAGCCGCGACTATCAGATAAAACACACAACTTCCAGTTTTTAACGAATTAGTTGGCTCAACGAGAATTCTTTCCACGCGATGAGCGAGAGCTTTTCTTATTTGAAAGCAACCGACAGCTCAACTGATAGACATCTTACCTGTTTTAATGTGTTCTGGCACTCTTTGAGAAAGGGGTAAGCAGTCGCAATAACAGCACCATGACTGAAAATAATATCGCACAATGAGTAACTCATTTAACACATTTCTTCTTCTAACGTCAGTCTCCACAAATCGATCGAGGTGTGAACAAAAAGTATTGCGTGGGCAGTATATATATATTTCTAAATTTACTCACCATTTGATTTGGTAGTAGTAATCAACCAGCTGTTTCCATGAATCCTCAGTGAGAGCAGGTGCCTAAAAAAAAGCCATTAATTACGCTGGGTTTCTACAGAATATTTGGCTTCAACAAATAATTTAATCTTAGACCTCTTTTAATCTTAGAACTTACAAATATAGATCCTTTTCGGTTTACGCATCAAGACTTTGGAGTTTTTTTGTTGCCTTTTAAATAAAACAGGGGCGGTTCCAGGACATTTTTAAGAAAAGGGGTGGACATATCTTTTTGCTTTTAATTGAATATTTTTTTTTTTTTTTAGACTGTGGACTTTGTGATGATGATTTTAGACAGAAAACAGTGGGTCCCCGTTAATGGGCCAAAAAAAAAATAGCCCACCCTCCCATGTTTCCGTCCCTGAGACATAAATTTCACCAGAAAGCCTCGTTTTGAAGTAAAAATATTTTAAGTTATATATTTTAGTGACTGTGGACTTTGCGATGATGATTTCTAGACAGTTTTTACAGTGGAACCCCGTTAATGGGCCAAAAAAAATTGGCTGTAATAACGAAGTGACCGTATTAACGAGAGTTTGTTTACAAGAAATATGGTTGTTTTTGCCGAGAGGCCAAAAAAAGTGGCCGTTATAACGAGGTGACTGTATTACCGAGGTGGCCGTAAGACGGGGTTCCACTGTATTAGTATTCAACAAAGGCAAAATTGTAACACTGCTGGTCGTTTCATATTTTCAAGGGTCGTAAGCCGTTATCTTTACTAAACTGCCCTCTGAATTTGCGTTGTCACCCCCAATTGTCTTTGTAGGCAGTCCATGTTGAGATCTGCTCATTTCCTGTTTCAGGACTAGTGCAGAACTTTAAAATAATAACAGTTAGGAGGCTCTTTAGTTCGCCAATGTACTGAATTCTACACTCGATATAGGAGTCCTGACGTACTCTTGACTTCATGTTTTTGGATTTTTTTCATTTCAAAACTTGTCTGCATATAAAAGTAAAAAAGTTTAATAATGTTAAAAAAATACCTTATTAACCGGATCATCAATATCCAAATGTTCTTTGCATCTAAGAAAGTCTCGGCATGCCTCCAAAGCGAGTGTTAAAGCCTTCACTGGTGTCACATTGGAGCTGCTTTCGCGAGAGGAGCATCTAGTTGCAGCAGAGGGTGTAGAGGGCTTCTTGGGTGTGGCAGACCTCCGTGGGGTAGACACATTCCGGTGCGTACTTGACGGAGTTTTCGGAGGGTCTGACGGGTCTTTCTGGTGTAATTTGCCACCATGGTTGCCATTCTCATACCTCTCCGTGACCCACTTTAAAATGCTAATTGCGGCAGTGAGACGATAGTCATCTGAATTTTAGGGGAAAAGCAGTGGAGATTAACTTTATTCAAACTAACAACCACACCAGAGAGCATTGGGCAATTGGCACTTTGTACTACCTCCTTGGTAGAGATGAGCGACATAAAGTCTGCTGTCAAGGTTAAAAGTTACAGCCCCTAACGTTCTGTTCTGGTGTGGAAAACCGTGTGATTCACCGTCATAGCGGAGCTTTCGCGCAAGAAAATTGGGGTATCTATCCACCCAAGAAATTTTGGTTCTGACAAAATCGTTCGTACGTACGTCCAGTGTCCGCTTCCAGTGTAAGCCGGGGTGAAATTTCGCGTTTCAAGTACCCGCTTTATTTTGTTGTTTTTTGAGTAAACTATATAAGCAATAGACCACACTTTCCATAGGTTTACCGGCGTGATAACCCACGCGGGATGTTGGGAGAACACTCAAAAAGCTTGTAAATTACGAGCCATACGTTTTTAACCAATCAAAACGCGCGTACTATCTTAGTTATTTTATACTGAAAAGTATGCAAACAACTAGCATTGAATTGCACGTATTTTGTCTTTGCTTGCGCTTCTAGTAGTCCGATAGATGGAATCGCTGAAATATGCATCACATACCTATAAACTCCATCCTCTCATCATCAGAGCCAAGAAGATGTGAGCGAGGAAAGAAGGAGAAATGATTTGCCTCTTCATACCAACACAAGTTTCTGATGTTTGTTGTGAGACCAACCTACAGACAACATAGAGATGTATAAATCATCAAAACACATGTATCTCTACAGTAGACTGATGAAGGAGCAGTTTAAAGCATAAACGGCAGGGAACAAACAGTGAGGACTCAAATGCTCCAGTTAGCCTGTGAGACAAACAGAAAACGAGCCTAACCATAGACAGGGTTCGTATTCTTTTGAGCTTTTCAAATTCCATGCCTTTCTATGACTTCAATTTAGCTGTCACTATCAAAAATGTTCAAAAATTTCCTTGTTTTAACGTATTTTTTGACTTTAAATAGTTAACATACACAAACTCTGGTGTCCACCAAAATGCGTGCCGTTCTCGATGTTTAATTACTCCACTTTATCTTACATTGTCCTTGCTTTGTCACTTGCCGTGACTAACGTAACAAACAAAAAATAAAATTCCATGACTTTTCAGGCCTGCCGGAAAATAATATTCTTGCATTCTATGACTTTCCAGATTTTGTGCGAACCCTGATAGAGAAACTTAATGACAAAGAGTACATGTACTTTTTATTACACGAGTCATGGTCGCCGGGGACATCAGGGCTTATGTTTATGCGTTTATTTAAAGCGTATGTACGAAGTACATTGTCTGATATCGACAGGTTTACGAGATATTCATAACTGGATAAAAGCGAGCGCATAATCTAAAGTGCTGACACACACGTGTGGCAAGGAGACTGTGACCAAAATATTTCTTCAAAAGTAACAAACGTCTCTGAGTGGTAGTAAGCCTTATTAATTCAGTGATTTTTAATTCAATGAAAATAAAGAACTCTTTAGAAATTTCAAACAAATTTAGGACCAAAACTCTTTGTACGTTTTTTTGCCTCAAAAATCCTTGAAAACATTGTTGCTTATATCAAATTAAAGCGTGGAATGTAATTAACTATAATTACCATAATTACATATCTTGTTTGGAACACGTGCTTTAGGCTGAACACCTTCGAGAGTCTCAAAATTTGACTTTTCCGACAATTTCCAAGAGTTTTGCGCAGATACAAATCTTCAAGAGCTGCCACTACAGAGAGGTAAACTTAGTACACCGCAGTTTGTCATGTATGGAGTGGAATTCTAAACGAGTTCTTTTATAATTGAAAAGATCGGTATAAGGCGTTAATTTCAGGGATGCAGATTTTGCTTGAACGGTTACATGTGGTGCTGGCAATCTTTAAATTGTAAAATCTGCTCTATACATGACACACTAGAGGTTTTGACCGACCACTGATTGATAAAATCACAGACTGCTGTCTCCTTTACTGTTCTATACTTTGCGCAAACTTGGACACAAAACCGCGATTTCCCAGTTTGGTACAACTGTGGCTTAAAACATTGCCATACAGTGCGATCTACCTAATAAAAAACAACCATCCTAAACTTCCATCATTTCACAATGCTTCTGTAAAGTTTTATTTGAATCACCTCTGAAACAGCCAAGATATCAGAAGCGTTTTTTTTTTGTAGCAAAAGCAAAATTTTGTCTAATAAATTTATTCGTTTATTCGTTAGATAGGTGTCCCCCGCGGCCTTAAGCCTTTAACATTGACATCATAATGTTACTGTTTCGTTTCCACATCATCAATATTAGAGGCCACTACTACTGCAGTGCATGTCGCAGCGCACTGACTGATGACAGATACAGTATGTCGTTCACTTCTAACCATAATATTAAAAAATATATGTGCTCCAAGCTGACAGCCTATTCTCACCTTGGTAGTAAACGAACCAGCTTTGCAATAATGATTCACTATCTGATCCTAGAAATAAGAAATATCATTTGTAAAAAGTTATATTAATGCATTAGCCTACACCAGTTTCTATAGATGACGGCCTCCATAACTGAGTTGCGATAGAAATTTTCAAGCTCTTGACTACAATCCAATCAATAACGTCCGGAAAATATCCGTACTCCTCTGACAAAAATATTGGAAATTCCAGGAACAGGGTGTTCTCGAAGCCTCAAACATTTAAAAAGCTCCATAATTTGTAACAGAACTTTTCAAGCTGTTGACTATAATCCAATCAATAACGTCCGGAAAATATCCATACTCCTCAGACAAAAATATTTGAAATTCCAGGAACAGGGTGTTCTCGAATCCTCAGACATTTAAAAAGCTCCATAATTTGCAATAGAAATTTTCAAGATGTTGACTAATGACTGTAATCCAATCAATAACGTCCGGAAAATATCCATACTCCTGTGACAAAAAATATTGGAAATTCCAGGAGCAGGGTGTTCTCAAAGCCTCAGACATTAAAAAGCTAATTAAAACTGCTAGAATTTCGAGGGGAGCCCTGGCCTTCTGAGGGAAGGTGTGGAGTACTACATAATTTTGTACTTGTTACTTTACACCTGGGGGACCCATTTCCATTTTTTCCATAAAACTCTGATCTTACCTTTCTTAAGAACTTGAAGTCAACATCATCACGTTTTGTTGTCCAGATAAAAGAAGCTACAGCATTGCGCACAGACCTTGACTGTGAACGTGAATTTAAACAACTTTTAGTTATGTCATGCGACAACTTAATTTGTGGGCCAAGAAGCAAGGATTATTGGAGTTAAATAGTGCGGGGGGGGGGGTTGGGTGTTCTCAAAGCAAAGTCCTGGGTCAAGTAGATTTTGTTGCTGGGCAAGTACCTTTAATCTATAGCTCACTTGCCCAAGGGTTCCAGGTAAGTCATCCTCTAATAAAATCATTAACTAAGATGAGCCAGAAGTGGCCCTGGGAAAGCAAAATGAAAGAGCTGCTTGCCCAAAGGACAAGCTGGATTTCAAGGATTTCTTGCGAGCCCTGTAGGGTGTGTCCCATGCAGTAGACCCAGGATTTTAAGTGGATTGAAAAAATAAAAGGGTAAAGATTCATTCAAGATGGACAATTCCACGGACTCATCTGAGACTGGGCATGTCAAAAAGCTTATAACTGACAGAATTGAAAGCAACATTGACCAAGTTTTGCAAAAATTCCACTTACCATAAGGCTAAATTCACAGTCAGGGCCGTTCCCTTCATATCCTGCATTCCAATCTTCATTACTGTCATCACTGTCATTATCACTGTCATCACAGCTGCCACTCCCATCCCCCTCATCATCGTCATCCTCACTTTTGCTAACATTGATGGTTCTTGTCTTGGAACCTCTTTGCGACTTAGACACTGCTAGATTACAAGAGGTCTTCGTGTTTTTCTCTTTGTTGCGTGGTGAGTGATTATCTGAGGTTTCATTATCAGAATCATCTCCACTACCACAAGAGTCATCGTCGCTTCCATCACTTTCATTTTTCTTGTCCTTTGGTGGTAAAAGGTTCCCTTTGTAGTGTTTTTCTACCCATCCTCGCTTCCTCAGCACAGCTCGGACTATGGGGTAGGGGCCATGGCAAATAAAAACCTTCTTTTGCTGCAAGAAAGTAAATGTATTGAGTTGAGGGAGGTCTCAGGAGGGGATACTCACTACAAATTGGCCTACAAAGACAAGTACCACCCGAAACAGGCTCTTTTTCAGGCTTCCAGTTCATAATGGCTGTACCAAATTTTAACTCATTGAATGCTTATTATAATACACAAAATGACAACTGAAGATAACTTAAGGTGTAAGGGATATATGGGGAACCATTTTTCAATAAAAGGTGTACAAATGGGGACAGTATTTTAATCTGCTTAAAAATGGTTTATAAAAAGGCTAGGAGTTTGCGACCTTCAGGTGGGGCCTCTCCATACAAAACAGTGTCCTCAGAGTAGCCCCGTGGCAGAGGGGTCGGTCTAATTATTGAGGCACAAAAATACTTAAAAGGAAAGTGTGAGCATGGGGAAAGTGAATATATGAAAGTATTTCACCCAAACTTGGATTTCCAGAAAAGTTGGGGCATTCAAACCAATAAACCTCCACGGGGTAGAGCAAATCATTGCCACATTGTGCAGTCCCGGAAAATATCCATACTCCCCCCGTGAAGGGATAGGCCTAAAAATTTAAGTAAATGTATGAAGCTTGACTGGAATTTCCAGAGGGGTGGGGTGGTCTAAGGAAAAATCCCTTCTGTGGGGAAGGTATATGGATAATTTTTGGAACCACACATTAAATAATTACACGAATATACGGTGAAGCACCTCTCGACCCTTAGAATTATAGTAATTTAATAACTTTAATTCTATACTGGTAACAGGTGCATAATGAAAATTTTAAACATGTATATATTATTTTAAAACCAACAATCACCTACCTTTATGGCAGTTTCCGCAGCCTTTTTACAATTCCTAACTTTACTAAACAAAGGGTCATCATATTTGAGTTTGCCAACAGGGTGTGAACTTGGTTGTGAATGACTTCTAGAATGAGTATTTTTCTGTTTGCTTGGGTTATTCTCAACTCTTGATGTATCATTCAAGTTCATTTCATTACCCCTCTCTGTGCCTGCCTTAGACGGAGGATGCGTAACAGTTCTTTTATGCGCTTTCAAAACACGCCTTGCCCTCTTTAAGTACAGATTTTCAACCGACTGGTTATATGGACTTGTTTCTTGCATTTTCTGGTATGCTGCATTGGCTCTATTTACTGCACTCTCAGAAATTTTTAAATTGGATTTGTTCTTCTTGATAAGTTCATTGGATGATGATGACTTTAAGTTGTTTTTCTCTGTTAATTGATCATGTAAAGGACTTTTTAAGTCACAAGATGATGAAGAATTCTTTAGAATGTTGCTTGGCTTGTTGGATGCAGACATTGTCAAGTCTGGGGCAGAAGTTGATTCAAGTACTTCAGGGGAGGTAACACTCTCTGGTCTCTGTAAATAAAGTACGCAAATCAATTTTTTTAAAAAACTGTGTGCCACAAAAAAGATGCCAAACTGACCGGAGGAACTAAAATCTGGAGATTGTCTCTTTAAATTCCTTTCCCTCCCCCCTTCCTCTGATAATCAAAACTTGATCCAGTCTCTAAATGTAATTTTTGCGCCACAAAAAAGATGCCAAACTGATAAATTACCCCCCACCCCCACCCCCCTTGAAAATCAACCAACCAACCTTGATCCAGTCTCCAAATGCGTTATATGATATCTTATATAATTTACAGCCAATCAAAACTGGCCGTTATGATTGTAAATTATGAATCAACAGATTTAGAATTTTTGGGAAAAAGTAGATAAATCCCCAACTAAAAGCAGTGAAAAGCTCATAAGTCGATCAATATCCAGAAGATCTGGTGAACTGTACAGGAGAACTAGAGATTAGTTCTGTATCTGGATAAATATCCGGAAAGTTGGCATATATGACATTGGCAAATATAAAATAACACGTGCTTGATGGGTCATCAGGAGCAAATCTAGGGACCTGGCCAGGGGGACTGCAACTCCTCCCCAGCCCCCTACCTCCTGGGCTGGATTTGCCACTGGCCATTCCACTAGTCCCAGGCCATTAAAGAACGGCACCTCTCTCATAACTTGGTATTAGTTAACAGAGCAACAAAATTATTTTTAAAATATTTCATTTACCTCACTGCTTTTGTTATTTGGTTCTTTGATTTTCGGTATCTTTTTCATCCTTGATGGAGATCTATAAACAGCTGGCACAGGACTAAATTTGCCTTTACTTTGGTTTAAGTTATTAATAGTTGCTTCAATCTGTTGACACAAGCAAATGTTTAAGTAAATTTAATGACTTGGTGAAAGGAGAAACATCCCAGGGGATACTGCCATATATCGGGCGATATACAGGTAATTGTGCTGCTGTGGAGTGTATTGGTTTTCAAGCAGTCAACATGTGAAAGAGATTATAGAAATGACATATCGGGTCTATAATCGGGATAATCATTTTCCTGGAAACTGATCAATTGGTTGAAGATTTTAGTCAACCCTGGGAAACCTGGGAATCAACACTCAAAAAATAAGATAGGCAAATCGCAAATCAGTTAATTGGAAAAGAAAGCTTAAAGGCCAACCTCAGTAATTTCTGGAAAATATTAACTCTAGGTTGAATTAGGAGATATTCTGGGAATTTAGACTTGAGTGTATATAGGGTAACAAAATTCAGCTGAACTATTTAAGGTATGGTATAGGCTAAGGTCCTGGGGTCACATCAGCACCCTATACCCAAACATTCCTTAGGATAGAACTTCCACAGTGGGAAATATGATACACTTACATAATCAAATTAAGACTTCACAAGCTTGTGATAGTGACATTGGCAATTATTTCTGCCTGTCTGCTTTTCTTTGCCACAATTCTTTCTTCATTTTTAACTTAGATTAAAGCTCCAATGGTATCATGAGCATTTGCTCATATCAGTTAGGGAAAATGGAATACTGTAATACTGAAGTTAATTAAAATATTTAAAACAAAGTGCAAACCCGCGATTTTCAGGTTACTACCCAAGAGGAAGGATACATACAGGCCAATTAAACCACCTCTTTCACTTAAACAAATGAGCATAGTTACTGCAGCACTGATGATTCTCTGCATGCAACGAACAACAGTTAACAGCTGAACGTGTTCTGAAAAACGACTGTGGTTCATTTAACATGAGTATATATATATTTCAATTGCGAAA
The DNA here is from genome assembly GCA_942486035.1 of Porites lobata. Taxonomy (NCBI): domain Eukaryota; kingdom Metazoa; phylum Cnidaria; class Anthozoa; order Scleractinia; family Poritidae; genus Porites; species Porites lobata. The sequence goes on from CALNXK010000154.1 coordinate 961,927, forward strand.
ATAGATGCATGTACTTAAAATTTATTCAAAAGTGTACAATTTTATCCACCACCAACTTGTGCTAATTAAAACTAAAAGGCAATGAATTACAATTCTTAATTAGGAATAAGCAAACAGTTTACTCACATATCGCTTTTGTTTTTCCACATGCATTTGTTGCCGATCCATGAAGGTTGTTTTAAGCTGCTGCATTATTTTTACGCTATTGGAGCTCACTTTGGGTTTAAAAGTAAATTCATCTGTCGAACTAGCTACTCGTTTCTCAGATCCCGTGCGAATTCTCTCTCCTCGTTCCTTTGCGAGTTTGATACTCATGGCGTTAAGTTTTGGAGCAAAAGTCAACTCGCACTCGAAGCTCGCTCTTTGATGTGTTCTTGTGTTTAACGTCGAAATCATACCCTTACTTCTCGCTACGTCCTTTAAAGGGCTAAGCTTCTTTTCGTTGGGTTCGTTCAGGTCTTTGTTAACTTGCGTGGCTGATCGATATAGAGACCAATCCCCTGGCTTTGTTGATAAACTTTGCACTGATTCCACTGCGGTTTCCTCCACATTGTTTTCATGATTTTTCTGTGGACTAGCCGGACAAACATTCTCCTGTGAAGTTAGATCAGTAGATTCTTGGTTTCCATAACTACTTTTTACCATGTTATAAGTCTTGCAATAATCTAACATATCCATGTTTTAGGAGGAACAACCCCTCCACCTCTGTCATCAACATTCGTCGAACGCCATTTTGGAACTTATCTCCATGGCAACAGATGTGAAGGCCCCAAATCGCTGTGGGAGGCCTCCACCTCTTTAAATTGAGTTCCTTTGTTTTTCAATTCTCAAACAAACTAAGTTATATTTACTTAAGATCCATTAAAAATCTTAAACAAGCGAACAAGGATTACTGGAATCCAAAGTTGACATATCTTTAAATGTCAATAACCTAATTAAATTTCGAGAAAATAGAAGTAAAATCATACCCCCAAAATCTCCAAAATGCCGCGATGACGCCGATCAGTTTTTAAACAGTTTTTAAATAATCAAATTTTAAAATTTGATTATTTTATGAAAAGAAGCATGTGGTTTAAAACAGGTTTAGTGTAAAATAAACTTCGACGGAAAGGTGCAAAAAACCAAAAGCAGCTGTAAAAGGTATTTTAAAAGTTAAACTTCTGTAAGAAACGAATATTTTTCCTTTAAATTACAAGATTTTCTGTGGAGATACAAAAAATAACACTTCACTCGACATCAATTTGAATTTGAAAACTTGTATTTGTAATCAGATTTTAGTTTACCCCGCTAGCAGTGTCGCTTCTATCTTTCCTAGATGAGGAAGATTAAAGGAAACTCTGTTCGCAGGGTAATTTCAGTTCTGTCTGGATATTTACGTCGAATATTAACTGTTTTAGGTTGAAAATATTAGAAAAAGTAACCATAAACAAACACAAAAGTTAAGTCTCTTCTGCTAATGCATCAGTCAATTTCAGCTGCGCCCGCCCACCCCCGGGCTACTGCCGGGCATTTGTCCACCTTGTCAGTCCCGGGAATGGGGCATTAGCATATTTTGCGCTGCCCGGGGGGCGGGCATTTGCCAACCCCGGGGGCAAACCCGAGCTTTTAACCCGCGCGCGGTTCCTTAGCAGCATATAACTACAGAGAGGATTTTAGTGGAAAAACAAGCAGATCGGCTCATTTGTCAAGGACGGGGAAAAATTGAAGAGGTTTGTAAAGGCATGTTCTCGATTTTATGCATGCACCTCTTCACTGCTTATCAAGCCAGAATTACATAGCGGAACTCGCGAGCTAGCCATCGACGTGAATCAACGTTTTTTTTGGTTATTGAATCAAGTTTCTCTTGATATTATTCGAAGAACATCCTTTCATATTTATAAAACTATTCATAACAGTAAACTTTACAGCGCACTGTAACACTGTAATGTCAATAATTTTATAACAATACTAAAATCATAAAATGGTGTCGTCACGGCGTGAAGTCTTAATTAGAATAGCACTGTTGCAAAGGAAGACGTTAATTGAAACAAAAAATCGCACATTAAAATGCTTAAAATGGCACTACTCGACCTTGCGATCAATGAAAAATGTTGCAGTGTTGACGGAGGGCGGGGCATTTGCCCTCTTTTTTCGTCCCCACCCAGGGGGATTTAACAGCTCAAGAGTTCCCACCCCCGGAAATTTGCCATCCAAGGAAAAAAGATGCTAATGCCCGGGGATCAGCCCCGGGGGGGAGGGGGGCTGGAATTGACTGATGCATAAGTGAATACATCACGGACCAGTAAGTAATCTTCTTCTACTACTCACAGAGACCAAAAGGCGATGACTTACCAAGTTAATTCGGAGCTCGTGGGGGCTAGATTCTAGCGGCGGAACCCAGTGAACTCTGCGAGAGAGGTGCCCAGACGGAAATCGGACTAAAACATGTTGCATCGGTCAGAAAGATGTCAAAACTGCCCTGAACTGAACGAGAAAATAATAAGAAAAAGATAGCAAGAAAGTAGAAGTGAAACATCGTGCTGTTGGTTATTAGTGATCAAGAGAGGTTCGTTTCAGTAACCCATTCCCTGAATAATGGCAGGAGAGGTTATTGAACTCAGTGCTGTGGTGACGTCGGATGTTTCCGAGGAATTTCGAGGCACTAATTCTGAGGTTCACTTTTTTTTCAGATGTAATTGGGATAAACCGTATAATTTTCTCTTTTTCCACAAAAAAAAGACCCCAACACCATAAAAACACTTTCTCTGCTCCCATAGGACTACCGTTAACTTTAATCAGGGGCTGTCTGTAAAAAGCTTTGGGCCGTAAAGAGTGATCAGCCTTGTATTTCGTCCGAGATCACTAACGTCCCTGATTCTGATATCAAAGATCTAGATCTAGATCTAGCTTGTTCTCTGCATCCTCTACCCCCTTCTTCCCAACAAGCTACCTTATCTAAGTGGTCTTGCATTTTTTAACACTATACGTTATACCAGGTAATGCGGATTTCAAACTCGGCCACGTTCCTTTCGACGCTAAACGAAAACTGCTTCGATAAGAAGGCGAAGGGAAATACTTGGTTTGCAAAAGAAACTGTATAGAAGACGAAAAACACTTCGTTATTTTTTTTGTCTCGAAAATGATGCTTACTTTTCCAGCTAACAGAACGTGAAAAAAAAAAAAACTTTCTATCTTCTCCAGTTAAATGACGATGATACTTTTCAAATCATAGTAAAATATATCCAACTAATATTTCAAACAGGGAACCAGCTCTTGAATTCCGGCAATGTAATTGTTTATTTTTATCATTATCACAATGGTATATTTATTTTAATTTTGTTGTTATTGTTGATTTTCGGTTTTGTTTCAATATAAGTTCTTATTATAGGAAAAGATAAAACTTTTATTGTAACCAGACCGGACTCTTTAGAGATTAAGGCGCAATAAAGATATACTATACTATTCTATCAGGGGATATATATCTTAACCGAAATGTCGATGATTATACAACTGAAAAATTTCCTGGTACTTCATCTGAAGCGTTAATTTAAAAATGGAATTCTCGACTGTGCTGATTGCAATTCGTCTCTTGAAAAAAGATTCGGTTTGAAATTGAGATCTCGATCGCATATCAAGACCAGCATGGCACACTTAATTTGTACTTACCAACTTTTCATCATTGAAGACGTCGTTTCCCTTTAGAGCAAAACTAACTGCCTTAAATATTTTTTTACCTTGATAGATTTTATGCAAATTTCCTCTGAGTATAACCTAACGATTCCTTACAGTTGCTAAATCAATTATCTTTTTGTAGCCTATTTGTTAAAATTAAATTAACATATTTCTTCTTTTAAAGTTCAAAACCACATATTAGGGAGCAGGGAGAAAATGATTAAGATCTTGCTTATCACTGTGAATGTTGTTTTTCCTGGACGAACTGCAGAATACCTTTGTTTCAACAGTACATAATTTTTCCTAACGTTTAACTTCAGTGTCTGATCTATGGTCAGTCCGTCAGATGCAATTGTTTTTGTCGACAAGTCAAATTTAAGATCTCTTGAAAAGAATCTTCAAATCATTTTAATCATTTATTCCTATGGTATCAGTAGTCAGTAGCATGGAACCTTGCTAATCACAGTCTTACCAAATTCAACTAAAAGCTCAATTATTTCATTCCAGTCTGCGTGAAAAAAAAATCGTCAAATGTTGACTTGACAACTATACAGTATTATTATCTGCCGATTTATACAAGGTCCAACTCGGTACAAAGTTATCTGCCAATAAAAACTAGAAGGAGCTGTGACAACGACTGCCGAGTGCTTGCCACGCGCACGCGCGGGAAATCTTGCGAACATTAAAAAAACACTGAGTTCAGTTTTTACGTTTTCAGACATTTAACTCTCTGATATTGATGAACGTCATGAACTGAAGACAACGACGTCAAATGACAAATTCATGGTTGAGCGTGGACAACCGCTAGCTAATTTTTCATTTTTTTCCAAAGAACTTTAAGATCACCCACCTGTGTAAACATATGGTAATCCGTTTAATTGAGAGAATTTGTCAATAACCAACTAATTTTGAAAATTTCTTCACAGTAAGAAAAAAATGACAACTTGAACGTACTCAAATAAGAGCCTGAAGTCCTCAAAGTAAAATAATGCAGTAAAAAATCCTGTAAAATACTTTAAGGTCTGAACAGTGAGAATGCATAACGAATGCATAAAAGAATGCATAAAAGAAAGATAAAGTAAATAAAGGATTTAGTCTTCATATTTTCAGTTTTCTGCCAAAAGGTTGACGAGAAAGATTCTTTTCACGATAGCAAACGGGTTTCAGGGATTGTAAGAAGAAAGATGAAATCAGTGTGTAAAATATGAATTAAAAAAATCAAATTTCATGGCCCAAGCACATTAAAAATCATACGATACCTTGTGAAAGATCACTACATTTCTCTGCTTAAATCCAGCTTAAATCAGGTGTCAGTCCTTTCCTGAATTTACCGTTTTAACGATGCGTTTTAATTTTTAAATCAACCTGAATCTGATTCGCCTTAATAATTCTTGTTATGACGTCATACATGGTTTGTTTCGTAACTTCTGCAAGTACACTTCAAGCTCTGCCCAACGCGCGTGTTAAGTTAAATTTGTAAACGCATACATCACTTAGTTTATGGCTTCTCCATACAACGGAACAATGACACGGAAATTTCTGTGATGTGTCTCCATTTTTTAATTCGTTCAAAGAGATGAGAGGGAAACAGTAGAAAATTGAATATTAGGGAACCATGGTTAAACATGTGAGTCGAGTGCGGGCTCGTGCGCATGCACAGAGGGCACAGACTTAATGCCCATGAAAAGCATGCAACTACTTCAAACATTGTGATTTGATTCAATACAACGCAAGAAAACCATGCAGCGGTTTTAAGGGCGGATTCACGGAAAACAATTACGAGCAACCAGCTCAAGCGCGGGAATAAAATATACCTCCTTCCACGCAACGTCACATGCAACAGCTTCCAGCGTGAGAAGAACATGCAACCGGCGCGCGGGAATTAAATGAAACGGCTCTCGGCATGATTTAATATGTTTAAAAGCTATTTAGTTCATAAAGACGGTTCACTTTTGTTTTCTTTATGAAAGCTGTTTACTTGATGGCAAATTTTGTACAATTATGCAACATGTTTAAGTTCTTCCAAATTCTGTGTAATAGCCTGGGTTTTAAGTTTTCCATTACTGTTTTTCATTTTTTTAAACGTAGTTTAATTAAACATGTTGAGTTGGTTTGAATGGTGGGTTAGATTTAAATTTCGAAAAAGGTGCAACCGCGAATAAAATGCAACCGCCTTCAACGCGAGAAGAACATTCATCGGATTTATAAAGCGCGGGGAAATAGAGAGAAGCCGTTACGTCACGTTGCCATGGTAGCAAAATTTCTGCATGACAACAAACCGAAAACGTCACTTAAAAAGTGAATTCGCACTGTTACAAACTTCATCGATGTTAAATAAGTTTCATTAAATTTGTCAAATGTTGGCGAAATTGTCATGTCTGGTGTTGAATCCGAAAGGACCGTACCTGAGAAAAAAAAAAAAAAAGAGGAAATTTGTTCACCTATGGATAATATCCATGGTGCAGTTAGGAAGTTTCCTGACGCAGGAAAAGCGTGATCCGCGTGCAAAGTTGTTGTTTTGCTAGCTTTGTTAGTCCTTGCTCGTTGCCGTTGCCGATCCATAAATTTTGCTTCCATGGTAACATGACGTCACACCCCTCCTTTCCATAATGCAAGCAGCACATCTCCCACTGCCACCGCCGGGGTTATTTGGGTGTTCCATGCGTACTGTAAGGTAGTGGCCAAATTGTGGAGATTGGTGTCCTTGCTGAATTTTGGTCGTTATACTCTTACTATACGAGCTCTGCATCTTTTATTTTGGTAGTAGAGGGAATTTGTCTCCAAATCAAGAATACCGGTATTCTATCTTTGGTGATCATTTTCTTTATTCTCATTACCTTTAGGTCTAATACACCAGTGATACTAAAAAGATGCTGATCTATGGGTATAAAAGATTATCACGGAGAACTGAAAACTGAACATAACGCTATCATCACAGTATTGAAGTCAATACCATCCCCTAAGTTCAGAATCAAATGTCCCATGCACAGAGTTCGATTATACTATAATGTAAAGCTAAATTTTATTGTAGATTTTTAAATTGCCATATAAGGAGAAACTCTGGAGGGACCCCAGGAACTAGCAATAAGACACACATCTACAAATTCTCCCCTGGGACCCCTGCCTACTGGCAAAAAAATTCTCCAGTGCGAAACCTACTAGTTTAATTCTCACTGACAGAGAAAACAAACATTGCGACAACTCGTCGAAACATTTAGCTCTAACGTCTGAAATTCTGGATGAAATCTAAAAGTATGCCATTTAAAATGTTAGCAGAACTTTTTGACTTTTTGTCTTTTTCAGTTTTTTGCAATTAAGTTATTTCCATACAAGCCCTAGGATTTCAATCACATGGAAAACAGTTTTCCATTCCCGCGGCCAGAGATCATGCCCATCTGTGAAAATTCATGGCAACCCACCCCCTAAATGTTTTCAATTTTTTGTGGTCATATGTTTTTTTTTGCTACTGGAAGCCATAAGCCAGTAACGTGCAGTGCACTTGGGAACGATTCAAGATGGCGGACAAGAGCCAACTAAACCTGATGCTAAACAATGTTTTACTTTCGCATTTAAGCCGAGTCATAACTAAAGAATTGCACTACTAGTTAAGAATCTGAGCGGAAAAATAGTGATTTTCTGTAAATTGGTCCCTAAGGCTGAAAATGTCACTGGGAAACTATTTTTCGGTTCCGTTATTTTACGACCACGGTAACGACACGGTACCAGAAACGATCGTTACCGTGAAATCCTAACACTTGTTTATAACTCCAGTTATTGGAGTTAATCCCTTTGGATGCATCAGGACTCCTTCTTCCAACCTTTCCTCAAAAACTACAGCTGATAAGTTTAAGAGGAATAAAATTACAAGGCAGTATTCTGCAGCAAAAATCAAACGTTCTTCAGTGGTTCTTAGTAAAACAATTCAATAATACTGAAAAGCTTTTAATTCTAGTGTTGGGTTTCGAACTGCCATATACTGACTTAAAATCTAAGAACACACAAAAAAATATTTATCACTAAATGGTTAAGGTCTAGGAGGCATTGTTACACAGGTAATGTTTCACACGTTATTAAAACTTACGTACATCACAAACGTGTTTTTTCTTTTACAAAACTCTTTGCCTGTCACAGATAGAGAAGTAAGGTAAAAAAATTTTTCCACTGACTACATTATTAAATAGGCTGTATGCAGAGAAGACAAATATTTTTTTCTAATATTAGAAAGGTTTACTGTATGTTTCATGAAAGAGCAATATTACTAGATGGGTTGAGCTTTTTTCTGAAAAATGCATTGCTCAAATATTCTAAAAAAGGCTCAACTCACCATCTTTTAACTAGATAATTCTCACATACATGATAACAGCATTTTTGTTGGACCAGCTGAGTTGCAAGCTGCAATGAGCACTGCCTCTCAAATAGTAAAAAGGCCATTTCCAAGTTACTCCAAGTCTCTGCTTCAAAGCAAGGCTACTGGTAAATGCACAACCATTGAAATGAGAATAATTTTTTATTCCCATGCACATAAAACTCATTTTCACAAGAAAGGTTTTGCATGAAGCCCTGTTTTGAAGAACTCAAAAATGGTCCATTGAGAATAACACAAAATTCACAAAAGCCTGTATTGCACTTAACATTTTATACAGAACACCCAGGTTAATTAACAGTTACATGTATTCCATATCAAAGCAGTAAATTATTGTTGTGGCCATCTACAACAATGCTGGACCTGTAGAAATCAAAAGGGTACATAAGTCAATGAAGGATCACTGAACAAGAACAGTTTGTAACTCATTCAGTTTGGTTGGACCTTTTGATACTGCATCACGAAGTGTGACCATTCAAATGAAAACTACCGGGCACTACTTTCCTGTGGTACTGTTTATTACGCTGTACAAGGTGGTTCTAACTTTTGAGTCTGTGGATGAAATCCTAAAGTGTGACTATTCAAATGAAAGCTACTGAGCAGTACTTTCCTGTGGTACTGTTTATTATGCTGTACAAGGTGATTCTAACTTTTGACTCAGTGAATGAAATCCTCACCATTTGTTCAGACTGAATTAGCTGGAGGAGTATCCTGATGCGGAGCTTCCTGAGGAACTTCACTTCCTCTTACTCCAGAACTCTTGGGGCTGTGCCACGGGGTTTCTTTGAACAAGAACCAAAGATTTCCAGCCCAGACAAAGAAGTTGAGAAATCCAAACACCTAAAAGATAACACTCAGAGTTTGAATTGGTGCCCATAACTTGATGTGACTATTATAAGGGTAAAATTTTGACACATGACATGGCCTCGAAACCCGGAAGGGGATGGTCAAATAGGAACAAAAATCAAAACCCAAAAAAATCCCTAGGCCTTCAAACAAACCCAAAAAATCCTTGGACCAAAATGTAACCCCCCAAAAATCCCATGCCGAATTTCCAAGCCAAAAATATTTCCAGAAAGCAGAAGCAGTCACAACACAAGTTTTGTTTTACTTTATTCAAGGAACAACACGGCTGGGTGTACACGGCAACTACGCCGTAACATGAAACTTCAGATTTTTTAAACACTCACAAAAATCCCTACTTCAATCAAGCTACCCCAAAAAATACTTGCCAACATTTTCTTACCCCAAAAAATCCCGACATCGAAAATTTCAAACCTAAAAACATTCTTTGATCATCCCTGTCACTTGAAATCCCGAGTACCCCCCAGCCTTGAAACAGTGAAATAATACAGCTGAAATGGTGACAAAAAGCACAAAAATGGGATGAAAGTGAAACAGCAAAAAGGAAAAGCACAAATACAATACACAGGAAAGGGACATGGCTTCCTTCTCAACATGAGTTTGGTTTGACCTGATGGCCATGTGCAGGGTTTGAGCCAGGCCAGGAAAGCACACATGAAGAGATTTAGCTTAGTACAAAAATTGCAAGCTAAACCAGAACGTGGAAAGTATATTTTATTGCACGTTTAAAGTTCATTCTAAAGTCAAGTTTCAGTCACGCTCTACTGAACACGTACGTCTAATGCTCAACCAAGCATGGTGAACGCACCTGGCGATCTTCAACATGTCACATCGATAACATTTTCAAACAATAGAAAGCTTTTTTGCTCCAAATCAAAGCCAGAGTAGATCAGAGAAAAATGATACAGAAGAAGAACAGTGTATTAATCAGGAAGAAACGGATGAGGATCGAATGAAAATGAAAAAGTCACAAACTTTCCAGAAAACTTGGTCGCGAGATCACACATGGTTGCGTGATGGAAAGGAGGCGTATGTCTACCAGTAATTAAGAAAGGAATTGAAGTTTACAAGGGGTTGCCGGGAAGAGATTCTGCTGTGAAATATTTTGAAGTATAAAGCATAGTCATTGATCCTCTGTTTAAATATGATGAGGAAAAAAAAAGTCTTGACACCAGTAACTTAACTTTCCTTGTTTGTATCACTTTTCTTGTATTACAAGGATCAGGTAAAAAAAAAATGTTTTTGTTGGCTTGCCTGTATGAAAGTAAAAAAAATGTTGAATAAAAATTAATTTGTCTGTCCCCCTAAAAACAAAAATGTCCCCCAAAATTTTCACCAAGGGGACAAATTGTCCCCCAGCGATCAAATCCTAGCTCCAACCCTGCTTCTTACTCATCCTAGTTGATGATTTTGTTGGAGGATGACCTGCCTGGACCCTTCCCCACTGGACAAGTGAACTTTAAAAGTTACTTGTCCCAGCAAGAAAATCTACTTGTCCCAGAGAACCAATGGGACTTTTTTCAAGCCCTGATTTACAGGTGATCACCTACCACTGCAACTGTAGCAGCACCATACCTAGCACCATCAAATGAGCCGCAACCATTAGTATGTGGATAATCGGCATGACATGGCTCATAGGCTTTAAAAATAGCATCTTCACTGGTAGCCTTTTTCAGGCCAGACAAACCAGAGGCCCAAGCAATAGAACTGGTGAACCAGAAGATCACAAGTACAATAGTGAAAACAAAATCCTAAATCAAGAAATAACAGAATACAGGGTTAAAGTGATGATGTCATAAAAATGAACTTTCTGAAATTATGGAATTTGTAAGGATATTCTGAAAGAACAATGTCCAAGAGGCCTACTTGCCAAAAATGAGCATTTAGGGGAAAATTGTCTCTGAGATGTTAGCCGGTTATACTCAGAAAACTCCACCCAAATCCTTCTAATTTTTTGGGGGGTCGACCCCAAAAATTTAGAAAGGTTTGTATGGAGTTTTCAAAATCAATAAAAGCTACTGAGCAGTACTTTCCTGTGGTACTGTTTACTATGCTGTACAAAGGTTTGTATGGAGTTTTCTAAGCATAACTGGGCTACGATCTCAGAGACAATTTCCCCCGAAATGCTCATTTTTGGACCACTGGCCAGCATTATCTTGAGTTTACCCTCGCCTAAATTATATTTAGCCACATTTAAGTTATTTCTAATTCAAAATGATTGGTCTGGCTGGCAAGTTCTGACTTTTGATAAGCAACCTAAGTAACACAATAAGAGGGAAGGCAAAAAATTCACAACTAGTAGGAATTTAACTGATTAAGTTATAGACAAAGAAAAAGGGATTTTGTCACCCATAGTTAGAGGGCTTAGCCTGCAGCTTCTTGGTGAAAGAATAGTCTGTAAGCAAAAAGTCTGTAGGCAAAAGTCACCTTTAGTAAAGGTATAGTAAACAAAAACATGCAATTTGTTTTGTGACATTACTGCAAAACAAGTTAAAAAGCAATGTTGCATGTTTTACTACTCACATTCAACCTGTCTGGCAACAAATCAGGTTGCTGCAGGTTGCTAAAAGTTTTTGCAAAAAGTAGAGAATAGTTCCACTTTTTGCAACAAAATCTGTAAATGTTGCATGTTTTACCTTGGCCCAAGGCAAACTTGTTTTGCAGCAAGTGATGTAACTCCTTTACATGGCATGATTCCTTTGTAATTTTATCAATCAGAAGCCTGCAGTATTCACACAACTTGCAGCATCCTTTACTTGTCGCAAGACAGGTTTGAATGTGGGTGGTAAAACGCATAACACAGCTTTTCAACACATTTTCAGCAATGTAGCAAAACAAGTTGCATGCTTTTGTTGCCTAATTACCGTATCTTAAGTTACACATGAGTTAAGCAGCTACTCTACTTGGCAGTTCCAGGGCTACAACAAGTAGCTCTTTTCTAATATTCACTACTGCACTACAGAATAGACTACACCTCTCGTTAGGTCTGTCTGAGTCAGTGCTAAGATCCTTTTCCTGATTCCCCAACTGTGTAACAGGATTTGAGTATGTGCCTTGATAGGCTTGTTGCAAAATCTATTGTTTGTTTGGCCAATCAGGTCCGAGAGAGATTCAAAATGAACTACAAGTTATTCATTAAGTCTGTTGAGAGTCATATTGTCACTATGGCACTTTTTCTGCCAAACCATTTGACTGACTTTTGTTTTTGGGAAAGAATGAAGAGCAAAAGTCTATGAGGACTCCAGAACAAAAACATTGGGTGGGGGGATGCTTATCAGTATATGTTAAAAAATGTCAACTGCACAAATAGTTCCCTATTCGTTTCAAAATCATACCACAGTAACTCAACTAGGATCATTTTAGTTGTTAGTATCAACTAAGTCGTACCAATCAATCTACAAATTTTACACTCAAAACAGTGTGCAAAGAAATTTAGTGTCTGATAGCCTAAATTTTATTATCAAGCTAATGTATAACTCTATTCTTAACTTGTGCGATGGGCAAGAGAAGTTTTTTGAGGAATTCAAATTACAGAACAACGGTGAAATTAATTCTGCTCATCAAAAGGTTTTTGGGGATAGTTGAAATGGCATTTGGCCTTGTAAATGCTAGCTTCAGTTTGCCCAAATGGCAAGCTGTAAAACTGACTTTCTTTGCACCCTGTCAAAAAGTTATGAGAAGTATCAGAGTCATTTATCAACAAGAGCACTCCTCACTCCCACATTGGAAAACAACAACAACTTAAGTCTCACCACAACTGGGAAAGAAAGAAGACCAATATCAGTTGCGGTTGCATCCTTGGCACGGTCTTCAAAAAACAGATAATAAGTTGCTGCAACTAGCACAAAGATCATGGAGACCACACCAGTGAAGACAAAGTACTCTGCTTCAGATTTGTAACCAAGGGGTAATGTTTCTTTGGTGGCAATTCCTGTCTCATTTGTACAAGGCGTCTTAGTTGATGCATATACACGCATACTCTTAAATGGGTAAGAGAAATCTGCGTTGACTTGACGTGTTGGTGGATTGCCACCACTGCAATTGACCAAAAACTCTAAATGACCAAGAGCGCCTGCTACTGTTGCAAACGCAAAGATGGTGATAACCTGACAAAAATGCAAAAATTACATTACGTACACTTTCCTCGGTCCCTAGATTACATAACATTTCTTTCCATGAGTTGTATTTCTAACGCATTTGTAGAATTTCTCCTTTGTTGGCATTCACAAATATGATAACAGATGGTCTCAGATAAAATGGTCTCAGATGCAAGAATTTCACTTTGCACGAATGCTTCGTGCATGGGCTAGACAAGTAAATAAGTGATGTCACTGACATGCGTAGTGCGTTATTCAGCCCTGTCCGGCTGGCAATTATTTAACAATAAATGAATGAGGCTGAGTATCTTATGAAGAATTATGGAGATCTTGGAGGGTGTTATCCGTCGGGGCCATAGGCCGAGGCGGATGACACTCTCCGAGATCTCCATAATTTTTCATAATACGAAAGCCAAATTGAATAATTTTTTTATTGTTCATTCAAAATAATTCCTAGTTTAAAAACATGGCTAAAACATGCTTACCTACATCGATATTATGTTCACCTTCGATAGTGCACGTTTAGGGTTGTTCAGCTCCGCAAATATTCTCCAAATAGCAGATGTTGCCCTTCGAGTTGTCTTCTTGCTGTTCTTGTCATGTTTTTAGCTATTTTTTTGCCTAGTTCTTACTCTTGAAACGAGTGAAATGTCCGCCATTTTTCAAGTTCACAACCAAAACAACTCAACCTCATCCCCAGGTCTTCTCGGTTAATGGTGCATTAACCTGCAAGAACGCTGCGTTTTTGACGTCATTTCCTTGCTAAAACAAAATTCCTCCAAATTTGGTCATCAGTAACTGGTTATGGTGAATTAAACGTGTGCTTTTAGCCAATCAGAATCAGGGAAATATTTTGAATGAATAATAAAATAATTTAAAGAAAGGTCACACGTTTTTATAGTTGTCTTTGAACTTATGATACATGTACCATATTGATGAATGATATCTTAACCTGCTTAATTTGAACAGGGCCAAAGTATTTAACCAAATCAAATCACTGCTTTAAATAGAAACTTACGTAGGCTTAAATTACAAAAATCATCTGTTCTGTTACGTTTATATTATCTGTTACAAAGTAATATTTTTAGGCCTACAGTAGTACAGCAGGGAATGCTAGATCTCAGTTCACAAAGGGATTGCCTCTATAACTGAAGCAGTCTGATATAGCCAAATATATATTAGACTGTTTTCGAAGAAATGCATATATAAAGACCGATTATAAATTAAGTTATTTGACATATTTTTCTCACGTATGGATTAAACGCACTGTTAACTAGCTGTGCATGCAATCACAATGTTATTCGTTTAGGGTGAAAACTTTATTACTAGCGATTATAAAAATAAAGAAAAATTAGGGGATGTAGATTCGATATCAGTAAAGCAAAAAAGCTTACACGCAAAAAGGATGTTATTCACACATCGTGATTTTTTGTAGCAGCTTTCATGCAGCAGAAATGTTATCAGCTAAGCTGTATTCACCGCGATCAGAGCCAAAAAAACTAAAAAACAAGATACAAAACAACATGGATGTGCGATAAACTTACAAGCTCGATGCCTTTTATAAATCCTTTCGGCTCCTTGAGTATGTCGATGTTCGGTTTTTTGTTCATTTTCAAGAAAAGAAGTTAAATCTCTCGTACGAACACTTCTCTCTCACCTGCCGCCGTACGACCGCTCCTTGACTCTTCCCGCGTTACAAGCTTAGCGGCCTGGCCGCTATTTTACATTGACTCATAGCTATTTTGGGCACTCACCTGCGGGAATCCGCGGGTCGCGAGTCAAGTCACGGGTGCGATCACGGGCGAAAATGAAAGTTGCAGTGCAATCTCGGAGGGCAAAAATAAAGCGAGTGTTTTTAACGTTAGATTTATCAGTTGTGGTCGCCTACGGTGGTCATTCAGTGTGGTCGAATGACAACCATGTTCTTTTTGAGAGGCAGAGAGGTTAGGAGCCCTCCCGTTGGCTATTGGGTAAATAGATGATGGCGGAGTCGATGGGGGAAAGCTTTTTTTGGGTCGGGGTGTGGTGGGGGTAAAATCCAAAGAAAACCAGCGAAATCAGACGTTTTTTTTTAAGTTGAGGCTAGCTTTGGTTTGAGGTTGGATAAATCATACTACAGAAAAGAATAAAACGTCCAAAATTTTGGGGGATGTTTTGTTTCTTCGTCCTGAGTTTTAACTGAGCTGCACTAGGATTTGTCTTTTTAACATTTTTTGCGTCAACTATGATTATTTCCTGATTTAAACAATTAGCTCTTTAATTCCTGAATTGAGTCATTGGGTCATAAAATGTTCTGTGCAGCCAACTTCACTTAACGGACTATAAATTTACAGTGAGGTTTACATTGACCCGTTATCAGACGACTCAGTTATCGGGTCACGAGTAAACGATCACACCGCTTGGAATTGGAGATCCCAGATATTAAATCATATGGTTTAGTTTACAGACGTTTTTGAAATTTTTGGCGTTTTCGTGATTTCTTCCGGATAATCTAACACAAAAATGTGATTTAGTTCCGGCAAACTTCAACAATGTTCTATGCATTGGGCCACTCTTTTTGTGCTCTTTGTCTGGAGCGCTGTATAGTTTTCACGTTTAAGTGGCTCTTTGCAATACTATTTGTTAAGTGACACTCAAATGCTAGAGATGTTGCGCAATGTATATGCGGGACGTTTGCTCTGGGCTTTCGCGGGCCTGCGTGACTGGCGTGATGCCGCTAACATTTCTTAGATTCCGCTAAGGAGAAAAATGCGTATTACTGATGTATTACATTGACATTTAAACTGCAAAGGACCACGAACAAATATGCCGCAAAACGTAGGATCTATAAAAGACCTGACCAGCAAAAATATACACTGAGTAGACACACTGAATGCTGCAAAGCTGATCGTACTACGTGAAAATTAACCTTGCAAGACATCAACACGACACTTAAAGAACCAAAACAGAGCGGGGTCATAGCCGTAGACAGTAGACATTGTCGTGTTGATGTCTTGCAAAGTTAATTTTCACGTAGTACGATCAGCTTTGCAGAATTCAATGTGTCTACTCAGTATTACTGACGGGAGGGGATGGGGGCTGGGGAATTACCCGGAGCGGAAGTGGAGTATCAACAAAGCTGCACATAAAAATGACCCTTCCGTTCCCTTCCTCTTTACCGTGCAAAGTTAAGCACGGCAATCCCAGGGGCTCCACTCACATATTTTAATGACGGGGGGGTCCGACAGAGGTTCATATTTTATACCCAAAAAAATCCCAACTTCAGAATTTGTCTACCCGAAAAAATCCCTACTTTTTTTAGCATACCAAAAAAGTCCCTCAGTGTTTTTGCATCAGCAAATTTTATTATTTATCTTCTGGAAAGCTAAAACATGCCAACTTCAACTTGGTTTTGGTCAAAAACAAAACTATAAATTGCGCTTATGTTATTTTTGATTTGAGCTGATGAAAAATACAATACCCAAAAAAATCCCTGTGTTGTTTTCGCGACCCAAAAAAATCCCTTTTGGCCAAAATGTCAGACCCAAAAAAATCCTTCGGACCCCCCCGTCATTAAAATATGTGAGTGGGGCCCCTGGGACGGCAATTCTCTCTTGACCAATCGTTCGTGGTCTTTCTTCTTATACAGTTCAAACTCACGTACGGTTGGACGTCGCTCAACCTCGTTCCCGGGGTTCTCTACTTCTAGTCATGAGTCAGAAAGGAGAACCCTTGGGCCTGGTAAAATTGGAGGTAGCCTGCGTAGCAAGCGTTTCCGCGCGAGTTCATCGAGAACGTCGGGACGAGAGAAAAAAAAAGGGATGACGGGGGAGGGGGAGGGGAAAGAAGGAACTAACTTTCGCGCAATAACTCGACTGGAAACGCCACGCAGGCTAAATTGGAGGTCGCTTAAGTGAGATTGCCGCTTAATAGAGTCGAACAACAGAGAGGTCAGGCGGTATCTATTCAAAGCTAATTTTCTGCTTACAGTCTTGACGCAAGAACAGCCATAAAAACTAAAAACTGATTTTTCCTTCTCGGTTCGGAGTTGCCTACCATGACTTACTGAACAATTAAAGATCAGGCCCTGGTTGTTCAAAGATGGCTGGGGCTATCCATCGAATAAATCGCTATCTTTCGGATAAGTATTAGGGAAACCAATTGCGATATCCACCTTTCGAACACTAGCGCCACACCATAGTGATCCCTCTCGGGGCCAAGGAGGAGCGGGGGGAGAAGGTTGAAAAACAGTGGAAATTATACTGACTGCTGCTTTAAACCGTGGTCACGGTCGCTTACGAGAGATGCCAAATATAGTGATTTGCTTTAGAAAATGTTGGTTTTTGAGGTGGCGTGGTCTCTTACAAAAGGTGGTCTTTGCGAGAGGTGGTGGGACATGGGCAACCTCGTCCCCACATGGGAGTTCGATCTTTGCATGCAGTTTCCCATTACAATGGTGTGGCCTCCCTGTGTACAAGCCCTACAGAAAGCATACGAGACCAGCCGGATGGGATCCTAACGTGACACGGAAAACTGGAAACCACGGGAAATCTTATATCGATCACATCCGGAATTATCTGAACGGGTACGTGCTTGCTAGCATTTCTTGTGTCGTAACAAGTTTTATATAGCCAACTGCGTGCATGGCAATGGCTTTGAAGACTGAGTCCATCAGGAAATTGAGTAATTTTAATTTTCAGTGGACGAAAACCTTGTACCAGGAAAATTTAAAGAATATGGCATTCTTTTTTACCTTTTTCAAGGACTATAGATGTAATTAGTTATGTGTAATAACACCAAAGAAAATTTCTTATGGAGACCCGAGAAAATGAATGTCAAGTTTCCCAAGAATTGTGAAAAACAGACAATTCTGAAAATTTCATGTGAAAGATGTAATTTTGTGAAATTTGACGTTCATTTTCCTGGGCTCCCATAAGAGATTTTCTTTGGTGTTACTACAGACGACTAATTACATCTTTAGCTCTCCAAAAATGTAAATTTGAATGCAACATACTTTAAATTATTCTGGTACAAGGTTTTTGTTCACTGAAAATTAAAATAACTCATTTTCCTGGTGGATTCCATCTTAATACTTCCCCACTGAGTTGTGAAAAAATGTCCTGGGAGTGGGTGGGAGTATAACAGGATTGGATTGCTCGCCCCCCAACCTCGTCCCTAGAGCTGGCTTTTCCATGAGGGAATAGCCCTCGGGACGAGTAGGTTGCCCAGCTCGAGGTCCAAACCATACCCTTTCAAATCACATATTACTTTTGGTAAAAAAAGTATTCCTTTCTATTAATTCCTTCCAAAGAAAGCGGATCTCCATTAGTGTAAAATGCGCTGCCATTTAATTTCCCCACCCCAACCAATCCCTTGACCTTTCAACTAGCGGTATTCTGTCTAGACTATGGTAAACCACCAAATTATAAACGAGCACTTCCGGGATTAAACGCCCAGTGGGCCTGCACAAATCAGTGTTGAAGGCAATACACGCAGCATATGAGTTGTGGGTGACCTTTTTTTGTCGGCTACGATCACACGAAGGCCCGGTAAGATCCTCGGATTGATTTTGTACCTTCGTAATTACGGACGTTTCTCAGCTTGAAAGCGTCCGAGACCAGTAAAAACAGACGATATACAGATTTGGCATTGATAAATCTCTGGAAAAAGAGGTTAAAAACTTACATCTGCGATTTTAAAAAGTGAAAAGTTCTTTGAAATGATTTCCCAATGATCATGTGCATGATTAATGTATAATGAACGCTGTTGTGTGCACTGCGGGTTGTGTAGTGTCCATGTATTGATTACGTAAGAAACGGTGGTGTTCATTCTTGGTTTAAGGCCGCGTTTTAAAGGGAAAAAATCAGCTTTCACTGTCCTCCCAGTACCCACGGATACTCTCGGGGCAAAGGTACTATTATCTTCAAAAATAAGTCGACCAATCTAACAAAATCAAAGAAATACTGATCGCAGGGTAACACATAGATAGCTATGCAAGTAATAGTCGATTAAACGTTGTGGTCTTAACCACTGATTCCTAGCGGTGCCCAAAAGTCAAGAAGTTCAACAAAATCTCCAAGTTTTCGTTTTTGAAAACTGCCGGAAAGCAAATAGTTCCATGCCAAATAACTTAGTAGCTTTCATTTGAATGCTCACACCAAAGGATTTCAAACACTCAAAAAAGTTAAAACACCCTAGGAGTGGAAATAGGTACGAATTTTCATAATTTTCATCTGAAAATGGACATGGCTGGTTTGTCAATTTTTTTTTTACCATAGTGGAATTCAAAATGGAAAGGTTTTTGTGACTTGCGAGTGACCTGCTCAAACTGAAACTGACAGAAAAAAATTCGACACTGATGAAGCGTCATGGCCAGCGAAAGTCGCGTGTCGGCTTAATTCCCTCCATAATCAGGGAATTTTCTCTTTCCTTTCGTGCGTACATGCCTATGCAGGGACCATTGCCCTCAAAATAAAAGTTTCGCAGGAAATTTTCGTATCATTCTTGTGGTTTTAATCATTGGTCAAACCTAGTCGAAGTCAGGCTCTCTTTGAAGAATTTAGTAACAACCCACACTCTCGACTCTCCTGGAAAGATGATCTGATCGTGCGTGAATGTATTTTTGTTGCACGCAGTTCGGAGAAGTCACGCTTATGATGTCATAACCTGTTGTACGTGATGTAAACAATATATAAATGACTGTCTGGAGATCTCTGAAGAGCTTGATCTCGCGCTCGGACAGCGATGTCGCTAATGTATCAAATGTTCAATGCTCCGTGCTCCAAATAACGTTTGTTAAAAATGAAGCGAATCAAGATTTGTTTGGTGTGAAAGTGAAATGTGTAGCTTAACTGCTTAGCTAAAATCTTTGAAAACTTTCTACTTCTCAGTCCCAAAGCCTTTTTTTTCTTATGACTCCCAAATATGGTTTTCTTTCCTAGAAACATGCTACCCACACAAGATCTATAAGAACAGTCATTTCATTGAAGTTAAAAACAATACTTATCACACCACAATTCCGTCCACAGTCAATACGGTGAACTAGGCGTTGGATATATGTAAAAAAATTAATAAAAATAAAACATTTTGGATAAAAAAAATCCCTGCCCGACTAAGCTAAAGATAGCTGATTTGAGTTCATTTCGAGAACCCGAGGCCCGTGTGGGCGCAGCTTTTTTCGTTGCTTGAGTACAGCCAACCCACTCTTAACGTACACCCGGCTATAAGACTAGCCTCCTACGCAGACGTTTTTAGGAGCTCGTCACGCGTGGGACAGGAACGCGTGGCTAACCCCTAAGAACGTCTGCGTAGGAGACGGACATACATACATACATACATATGAAGAAAGGCCACTAAGAGTTGGTCCCTGCCTTTCTTTCCTTTTTTTACTTTTCTCTCTCTAAGACGGACTCATAGTGCAGGTCCCATGATGTCCTAGGTAGAGTTGACCGTGCACCCATCCATGGCTCCTTCTTTGTAAATTACGTGCTCCCTCCATACCCACCCTTCCCCTAACTTACGTAAACATCTAGAATCACGGATATACAGTCTCAGAAGTCACGGAGACGAGCAAAATAATGGTAGCGCGGCGTTTTTGTAAATCAATGGTTTTGTTTTTAGCTCCTTGAACTTTTATTTCATCGTTTTTCAACACCTTGTCCTTGCGCCGATTAGAAATCGATGTAATCTCCAACATAAAAAGGGTCGTTCGATCGACTGAGTCCATATTTGACTTTGGTTGGGCTAAATATAGCTCTTGGTGTCGTGTGTCCATCTTACGATGTGTGCTTATCCTATAGGGAGCAAAGTCTAACATGTGAGTGGAACAAAAGCGTCTTAGTCGTGTTTGGCTAAGCACAGACACCACACGCAACAAACGGAAAGACTGTCTTTTTTTTACGCGCTCCCAAACCTGTTAATATATCGAGCAATACTGGTATGAATTTAGCCAGTCAGTGCCAAAGGAACAACATGAAATCCTTCAGCGTTGCCCGAACTCCGACTTTGGATCAAGATCTACGAATAAGGCGTTTCCATAGAGAGGATACACACCGCGTTCACAATCTGTTCTTGGAGGAGACGAGATGTATGTTATGGCCGATGTTTGTCCAGGCTGTTCGAAGTCCGCCTGCAGTCGTTTTACATGTCATGTTGATGTTCGCTGGAGTAATATTCGCCAGATCTTGCATTTTGGCACTCTTTGGAGGGATTTTCGCCTTCTCTGGGGTCTTCGTCTACGTTTACCACTGGTTTTATAACTATTTGACCAGCTCTCTGAGAGGAGACTTAAGTAACATCACACAGGTACCCGGAATTTTCCTTTGATTATACGAAAGTCAGTATTTACTTAAATTTAATAGTTGTTTTACGCGAAAAGGGTGCAAACCGCGTCCATAGAATAATAACTGCTGATGCGAGAACAACTATTAAAGATAAGCTATTAAGATAGGAAACAAATACATGTAGTTTGAATGTATTTAGTATGTCAAGTTATAAACGAGGCGACAAGATGCCAAAACTCGGTGCATGCATTTTGGCAGACTTTAAGAAAACAAACTAGCTGTGAACTCCACAAAGACGGTTTATTCGTTTTTTCTAAAAAGCATAACAAATCAAATAAAGTCTGTTTCTTTACTTTCCTTTTCAAAACAATGAAAAAATTCTAGGTCTAGTTTCTAAGGCTAGAGAAAAACTACAAGTTAAAAACCAGCGATAAATTTTAAGAACTTGAATTATTGTTTGTTCAAGAGCCATTATTGCCACCACACGCTTTTATGAAAACACACTTTGAATTTTCCAGATTTTTAAATTCTTTTCAATGCAACCGCAAAGAAACAATCTAGAGTAACACAGTGAATAGTTTGAATTCCCAGCACGTAGTCAACTTTTCGCCTCGTTTTATGAAAACAATTTTGGAATTTCTGGAAGTTTTTTGAGGCTGAACGTTTAATGCAGCTTCACGTGGCTTTTAAATCTAGTTAAAAAAAAGACTTTTCCAACAACTCAGCAAATACAATAATGGAGTAATGATGTGCCAAAGCGATACTATTGCTAAATGTATTATTGTGTATGTTAAATACACACTAAACATCCGTCCTAAATTTGATCTTGACAGAAACATAGTGTACGGTGTCCTGAGGGCCTCGATATTTTTGGCAGTTATCGTGATTTCCTAGTTCTTAAAACCGCGGGTTTCCGCCTGCCAGTTTTCATTTGATGTAGAACATTCAAACCCGCAAAAGACTAAAATTTGGCGGCCATCCTTTTAATCTTTTCTTATCTCAAACTGCCCTAATTTGGACAGTACCCTTAATTTTCATTTTGTAACAAAATTGTTTACTTAAACTTCGATGTTTTACGTGCATAATGCTTAAAAGTACAAAGGGAAACTAATGAGAACTATGACTTGCCTTCTGAAAATCATTTCTAGAAAGATAGAAACTTTTTAAGAGGGTTCTGTGGTAACACATTTAACGATACTTTTTCAGTTTAGATAGGTGAAAGAACCCAGGTCACTAGGTCAAAGGAGAAAAGCTGGCAAACAGTTTGAAATGGCTTTCAGAAATTGAAGTAAACATCACGGGCATTTGTTGAAGACTGGTTTTACCAGCTATAAAAAAACAGCGAAAGTTCTTTTATTGTCGAAGTCCCCTGGATCCAAAATTCCTAAAATTTCTGTATTGCGTGTCCTGTCTTGGAGTACGAAGATTCTGGAAATACTTTTAGGTCTGGATTTTTTCTGGAACAAATTCAAAACGTGACATGATATCTAAAGAAGAATTTTTTCGGATGGAGAGAAAGAATCTTAGAAGCTGGTAGATTTTTCTGGAAACCAAAAAACGCAAAAAATCTTTTTCGGCTTTTCTTTGCGTAGTTTGATCTACACTTAAACACATATTGAAGCATCTCAACTTCCGTTTCTGAGCACGCGCCCTTATCTGTTTGTAATTGTATCACGATTAAAGTTGACGTACACCCTAAAAGAATTACGAAAGTCTGTTAGATGCGTAAAAGATCTTGTAAACCACATCAAAGATCAGCGCTAAGTTTCATTTATCATTAATTTTATGGAAATCACATCAATCAAACATCGGTTTTCCTTTCAGTAAAGGATTTTACTAATAGCGACATTGGTAATATCTTAAAGCGTTTTCCACCCGCCTAAAAAGTTAGCAAACAGTGTCACAAGAAAGTTCTAGCAATTAGATCTCTTTTGAACGCCAAACGTTTATCCTCAGATTGAAAAAACACGAAATCACCTAGTCCCCAACTTTGCCCACAAAGGCACGAGGATCCACGCGCGTGAAATTCCACGTGCTTTGCAACATATGTTGCTGCCTCACGCGAGATGTGATCTGATCTTTTGACCCAGTAGCAAAATCATCGACTGGAAGATAAACTTGTTTTTCTTAGAGAAAACGTGATTTCTTTTCATATATTCTAACTTGTTTTGTCAATGGTTTGCTTTCAATTATGTTTTTTGCATGATCATTGTGAAATTAATGAAAAAGCAGAGGGCTATTCAGATAATAAAAGCCTTTGCTGGAACAAAGAAAACATAATGCCGTCTAAATGCTGTAAAATGCTAAAACCACGCACACTAAGAATGTCTTCCATTCACTCTTCAGGTCAAAAAGTTAGTTACGTAACGATAGCAAAAACTGAAATACGTTGGTTATTATAGCTCAAGTTTCACCGCCACCGACAGATATCATGAAATATCAAATCTCCGAAACTGCTCTAATGGGATAGCAAGCGGCGTCTTCAAGAAATGTTTTGCGGTTGCCAAGCCTTCTGAATACAATTTCGCTCATCACCTCTCACTCTCTCAACTCTGATCGAACGAGTTCGAGGCCTGGGGGGGGGGGACTTCCCCTATGAAAGGGGCGGGGATGCTCGTCGGAAATTTTGAATTAAACCTCTAAAGGAGACCAATCTAACGTGGCCCAACCTTTTTTTGACCCCTTAAAGCGATCATTTTAAACTTTGATTACATGAATCGAGTGAATAAAATGAATTGAAAATATCTAATTTTTCAATGTTTCTTCAAGTGCAACCCTAAAAGAGACCTTTACCGCTAAATGTAATGGTCTCTTGCCCAGAACACCCTAAGAGAGATTAAAATCTGAAATAAGCGAGACGACGAGCATCCCCGCCTCTTTCATATGGGAGTCCCCCCGGTTCGAGGTCCTTGATGTACTGTAAGAGCAAGGGACCAAGTTTTTTCATCTCAAAAAAGAAGGCAAACGAATTTGTACATGAATCAACATATAGCTACATATATATTTATTGTACAAATACTGGTAACTTAGCTGTTCAATGTTTATTCGTCCCACATCTCTTGAAAATAAGGATAATTTTTATTCAGTTAACGCATACTGGGTTGGTGCGCCCTTTTACCTGACTTGATGTGATTTTATTTTAATTGAGAGTAAAAAGCCGCCAAACTGATCAATCACAGGGCCTTTTTGGCTAACAGTTTTGCTCACGGTACTAAAGGAGTGTCCCTAACCCTTCATTTTGCTCAATGCCGTAATCCCGATGGTTATTTTTGGCATTCCTCATCCCGCATCCCGCATCCCGCATCCCGCACTAATAATCACCGTAAAACGTTTGTTAAAAATTGCCGTATCTAGCGCTAGCCTTTATTCCTGACCTAAACGTTTGTTGCTAACAAGCTTTGTCTTTATTGCTCTTCTTTCAGAATTATTTATCCAAGGCAAAGTGCAATTTCCTTGTGGCGGAGTTCGACATCTCCATCGTGGGTTTTATAGCCATCGATCAATTATCTGAAAGTGTTGCATCTGTTAAACGAATTTCTGTTGATGTGTGCTTTGGCGGACAGCGAAAGTACATTGCCACAAAACTGTTGCAAGAAGCATTTAAGTTTTGTCAAGAGTGCGGCTACAATGAGTTAGTCATGGAAATCCCCGGAACTAATAAGCCAAAGGTTCATCGATTACATCGTAGCGAGACCAAGAATAAACAAGACTTATTTATCGCACGGCAGGGTTAAAATAAAAACTATGTGTATCACGTGATGTGCATGCTCAGCTGTGACGTCATAATCCAGAAAATGAGTGATTTTCTAGGTCTCACGCGATCACCTGATTATCCTTCGTGACTTCATCACAGATACATGTCACCACAGAACAAGGACGTTCATAACGTTGGGTCCGTTCCTTTTGGGACAGTCGTGTTGTTTAAAGCGCACGAGGTCCACAGTGGAAATGAGGCCAGAACTGACTTTCTGGAGAGCATTGCAAAAAGCTGTAAACGAAAGAAATGGCTACGAATTCTAAGCTCAGAGTTTATCTTATCATTATCAGAATGTTTCTGCAAGCGAACATTCAAACACCAGAGGAGTGGTGAAGTCAAAGCGCCCGAAAATATACGCATGCGCAGTGTAGTTGAGTTTTCGACAGCATCTGATAAGTTGCAAAATAAGACCTTTGTCACATCACTTACGTATTTAATAGTTCTGCTTTAGAACTACAAGGAATAGTAATTAGAGGTGCTTTTTAACCCAAACAACAGAATTGTGGCCAGAAATAGAAAGCATAAGGAAGGGACAATTACATCGATTATCTTGGCGTTCGTTTAAGAAAGTGATAAATTTTAAAATTCATACTGAAACTGAAATTCAAAATGTTACCAAATTAGAGGATATGAACCTTTTTAAGGATTGTTCCTATTGTTGTCATGATCAAAGGCGTTTACGAACTAGTTACCTTATGTCTACAAATTGCAGCTGTAAGTTTTGTAAATAAATATATGTAAATAAAACTTGTAAATACACTTGTAAACAAATAAATTAGGAACACAGTTTAACTTGTAATTCATGTTCTGACGGTAATTTAGGGCAGACACATTTAATTCTCTGTTAGTTAAAGCGTTTCAACTCGAGCATGGCTATCCAGCGGGTATAAGAACCAATGACGTCCCAGTTACAGATACCAGTCAGGCCATCTAACTATGTATACTGTAGCCTGATGAGCCACTGAACAACTTGTGGTAAACGAGGCCGTATATTTGGCTCGATGCTGTATCAGATTGTATCCTGTATCACTGAATACCTTGAGTTTCGCCAATTCGTACAGCATGCTTTATTAGTCAAACCTCTGTTAAGGGGTTACCGGAAGGGGGAGGGGCACGGATTTTTCACAGCCAGCTAACCTTTCATGTACTATTTTTCTCGAGCATCCGCCGCCAGAGCGCCCGGATGAGCTTGCACATCTTCCATTGACAAATGCGACCCCTTTCATATACCTAGTTTAGAAAACTGCGTCCTTTTAATCTCTGTTAATGCACCTTCTTTTAAATCTGAATATATCACTAGACCAGAAAGTTTTCTTGTCTATTTTCAAAGCCATAAAATGCATGTGTTATCCCATTTAGGTCCTTCTGTAGATCGAAATCGAAGTGAAATTGTTTTCTACTCCGTTGTGACATACCTCCCCTTTCATTTATCTGAAGCCTAAAAAAAGGTGTGCCCCTTTCGGGTGGAGCCTACCCTTTAAGGACGTTATAGGAAGTACCCCTTGAGGATACCCTCTACAGTCAAACCTCTATTAAGCGGTCACCCTCGGGAATAGCCAGGTGACCGCTTAATGGAGTAATAGGCTGATTTAGCAACAGCACGGGAACGTCAGTTGACGACGGGAAAGAGCGCGGGAAGGACTAAACACGACTTTCGGTGCCCAATAAGCCGCTTTGCCAATGGTCAAGCCAGTTGTTTGATTTGCGCGCGCCGTTGTAAACTGACGTTCCCGTTCCTGTTGCTAAATCAGCCTAATGTTTTTCGTAAGGGAGCGCGTCTTTACAATCAAGCACATCTTCAGCAATTTTAAAATCTCATTCAACGTGAAGAGAGAAATTCAGTTATGGACGTCTACTTTGGTGAAGCAAGACACTGACTCTGCTCAGCGTCAGCGAGAGTTCTTTGTGATAGGCCTTTTAGGGATTGTTATGTAACGAGGTAACCGTTTAACAGAGGCAAATTACAATAAAATTAGCCATTTGAGAAATCAAAATGGTGACCGCGTCCGCTTAATAGAGGTGACCGTTGAATAGAGGTCAAATTTACAGTAAATATGGAAAGCAAATTTCGGTAAATTGATAGGTGACCACTTAATAGAGGGAGACCGTTTAATAGAGGTTTGACTGTAAACGGCCAGACACCAGTTAGCCTCCCACGCAGACGTTCTTAGGGGCCTTCGTAGGGCGGGAACGCGTGACGAACCCCCAAGAAAGCCGGGAGGCTAGATACATTTATCATCCACTTAAAGTACCGAGCATTTTAGACACCTCTAAAAAAAAGGAAAACAAAAGTGACTGAAATGGCGCATATGAACGGAAAGCAATAAAAGTGTTAATAAATGTTTGAAATTGCATTTTTAAAAGCAGCTAGTGAATTGGACAATGCTATACAGGTTCTTGGGAGTTTATTCCATTCCGTAGAGTCCCGAAGGTAAAAATTGTCAGTAATCACTGTGAACATATCATCTGTTCAGCGACCAACTTAATAATTAGGAGCAAGGTTGAACCCGTCCTCCGTTCCCTAAGGATGGTCGCTAGACCTTCGGCGGTTGTTCATTGTATAGATAGATCCCAGCCATATGCAACCACCCTTAGGGGCCATCATGTGTGATACCCATCACTAAAGAGAAAGGTTGTTTTCGGGTGGGATACAAGAAAAGCATTGCAGTCTTCAACAAAAGGTTTTAACAGGATCTGATCTAGAGATCGTTTCGTGAGGGAGTCAAGGAGGTCAAATATGGTCTTAACAAAGACCATCATGAAAGTCACAATGAACGAACGCGGCCTACACCTTTTCGAGTTTAATTCTGGAAGTTGTTCAGTTTTGGGTGTTGCTTGGTCTTTGAAAGTTGGTTTGCCTGTGGTGGAACGTAAGAAGGTTGGTACCGAAGATCCAGCATGCCCTGCCCGGCGCCATTTTACCCCCAGCAGTGTCCGATTCTTTCTCTTCTTCCCTCGTGTTCAAAATGAAAGTTCGTGGAGAGGTAACCAACATTAAAATTTACCGGTTTTTCGAACCCTTTCAGTGCTGAAATACAGATTACAACATTTATAGCAAAGCGTAGCCCTATTGCTTCCCAAGTATAAGCTGTATTTCGTTTCTTGTCTTGTCTGTTTCTGTTTTATCGAACCGGGAGTTGTGTTTTAACATGGCTACATCTACCACGCAAGGCTGGGATATTTTGTCTTATTTTCGTTATTTACTGGTGTTACACCATTGGAATTTCTGGCATAGGGTCTTGCTTTGATTCTAAATTCGGTTAAATTGCAGTGGCTACAAAATAGAGATCACAGGCTTAGTTTACTCTCCATGACGAATGATTTAGATGGAAGCTTTTTACCAATTTCAAGAAACTTAAGTAAATTTAGTCGGATTCTGTGTAACTGAGTTATTTCGACTTAAGCTGTGCATTGTAGATTTGGGTAAAGTAACTAAAATAACAGGATTTCAATATGACTGGAAATCTAGCTATAACCTTCTTATAGAGGTGCATTAGATTGTTTTGAATGGTAAATGTTAGTCTGTGGTTTTTGTGAACTGTTTTAAAGTAGATAGTGGAGTAATTTTCGAATGTGCTGACATTTAAAGCTGTTCTGTAGGTAGAACAAGGGATATAATAAGTAAAGAATCAATAATTGACAATATTATAACTAGTGCCTGTGTATTCTGTTTAATTATTTTAATTGAGTCAAGACAAAAGTTGTCAAGCTAAGGCCTGGTTCAGACACTGAACTTTTCATGAGCGGAACCTAATTCGCATTAAGGCTGACCCATATTATTTAAACTGCCTAAATTGATTCAGATGCTGAGAATAATTCCAGCCACGCCGATAATAATTCCAGCCGAACTAAATTCAAAAGGACAAAAATGGTCATTTTGGTCAAATTGCTTGCAAAATACATTATTATAATTTATGCATTAGGTTTTTGGTACATGAAAAGTTTGGTGTCTAAATCAAAGACATTCCAAAGTTGTTCCACAGTCGAAATTCCCGACTGGGCTAGGCGTAAAAAAACGGCTCAGCCGTTCCAAATTAAAATAGGTGTTCCTAATTGATTCAGATGCCAAACGTTTCATGTACTTAATGCAATGTATTAGGTTCAGCTCATGAAAAGAGTGGCGTCTGAACCGGGCCTAAAAGCATGAAGCTAAGATTTTGCACATGAAAGTTGCATATGGCACTATCCTGGCTTCTGGTGTCTTGTCCTAGGGCTGTAGGAGAATTATACAAATATTGTCTATTGTATGCTATGAAACGGTATGATCTTGGTCTCAATTTTCTGATCCAGAGGTAATTGCTGAATTTCTAGTTTCAGTCTGTTTCCTGTATGGGAAAGAAAAACTGATCGGGATTTTCTTGTTTTGTGTACAGTTTTGACACTCCTCTGACCAAGATGAGTTTTACCTCCAATTGTTTTGTCAATTATTGCATAAATTTGAGATGGGGAAAACTCAACCCTTGTCAGATTTACGGAGAAGTATATTACACAAAGCTTTCCGTTTCGAGTTAAAAAAATTGCTGTTGTGGGAGGTAGAATTTACTTTCTTATCTACTGTGTCTTTTTTTCTCTTTTTTTTTCAGCTGAAAGAATTTGAAATCATTGGCAGGGCTCTGCCAACAGAGAAGAACTCTTCTCCTCCACTCTACAAAATGAGGATTTTTGCCCCTGATGAGGTCATAGGCAAATCAAAGTACTGGTACTTTGTTTCCAGACTTAAGAAGATCAAGAAGTCAACTGGAGAAATTGTTTCCTGTAGACGGGTTTGTATTATTCACACAAACTCCTTAAACTACATGGGCAGAACCTGGAATTTTTTATTTGGGGGGATCCAAACTTTGGTTCAGAAAAGACTGTTGAACTTTTTTGTGGCAATTTACTTCTCACAGGGACGACCACGGGTTTTTTAATCTGTGATCATCCATCACCTTTGGGTGGGAAATACTGCTTTGCAAGCAGAGGCAAACAGATCATAGGAGGGTACCCAAAAACAATTACATTTTTTGATATCCCTGGAATTTAGTTTAGTGGGAAAATGCAACACACATTTCATTAAATAAAATCAACCAGGTAAAAGGTGATATATGATCCTGTCAATGTCAGTCTCAAACAAGTGTGATGTCTGATAGGGCGGAGGGGTGGGGTGCTGGACCCCCTGGACCCCCCCCTGGATCCGCCGCTGAACTACTAACTTAATGGGTCAAGTGAGGGCTTAAGCCATTGTGTAAAGTCTGTATATTTTGTTGTATTCCAAGCTTTGGCAGATGCACAGCATCATCAGAAAATGATGATTCTCTGATTAAATACCTTTCATTAAGAAAGTGGTTTTAGTTTGATAAGATCATGATTACTATTTAAAACAGAATTCCTTGAAAATGTCCAAAGTTATACAATCTGTGTTTTTAAACACGAAACTTGATAGTGGACATCCATAATTTATTATTGACAGTTGTCAAAAAGGCTGACCAGTGTCACATGACTGTATCACAGGCTCAAGGGTACAAGTCATTGAGGTGACATGTTTTTTTAAAGCTATCCGCTGGCTAGTTATTGGTTTTTAATTGATCACTGGCTCAGATAGAAACTGTGTCTTTGATCAAATCCATCGCCAGGTTGGTTTCTGTTCAGTGAAGGCAGCCTCAAATGACCTCTTTTGTGGGGATGTTGAAAATTGCTTCCAGTGTTTTTATCCAATTCGTTTAAAGAACAGTGCTAAGCAGACCATATAATAAATAACTTATTAACCTTGTCTGTTCGGTCATTACAAGGAAATCTCAGACCTTGGCCTTGATGTATTGACCTCACTATCACTCAGCCAATACATCAAGGCACTAAAAAGAGCTCTCAGATCAGTCAGCTTATGCTTGTTTCTCTCTGTGACATAGATTTATGAGAAGAAGCCCCTACAGATCAAGAACTTTGGTGTGTGGTTGCGTTATGACTCTCGCAGTGGTACCCACAATATGTACAGGGAATATCGTGACCTGACTGTGGCTTCTGCGGTTACTTCCTGCTGTTAGTATCAGCTTTCTAAGTTTACAGTGGTACCTCCATTAACCTCTCTTACAACAGCCAGTTCTGTACAATGGCCATTTCTCTGGCCACTTTCTTCTGTCCCCAAGGTGGCCATTGTGGAGAGGTTCATTTCTATATTGAAATGTCCAATTGTTGGAGTGAATTTACCTTGTGCAACTCACCGTGTGGCACAAAATTTTTCCGGGAGTTTATTTTTGCAGATTGGCGATTTTTGGTGTTTTGCGTGAACTACTTTTTGTGATTAGGACAGATTGGTTTTTCTTGCTGGGAATTAATTTTTGCGATTTTCAGAAAGTAGCCAGTACCCGGTATTGATAATATTTTCGTTTTTGTTAATTATGTGCAATGGAAATACATATTTTCAAATAATACTACGGTATGGATACCCTATGTAAAACCAGTAATTCATTGTATACCGTTTTGTTTCTGAATGAAAGAGGCAACTTGTAATTAAACATACATGATTTCTTATTACTGTATTTTTGTGTGGCGAATTGAAGTTCATTTAAGTTTACTCTGAAGTATATTTTTGTGGGAAAAATGTTTGCGTTAATTTTTATCTTTGCGGGAACTTTTTTTTGCAGATCGCTGGAGAAATCGCAAAAATTAGAACCCGCTAAAATTTCGTGCCACACGGTATTTCCTTAAACGTTTAAAAATTGTCACCTTCCTGAGTGGCACGCTTTAGCATGGATTTCGAGTCCCACAATGCCAACCAAATTCTTTCATAAGGGGAAAAAAATGGTCGCAATGGTGGACATCCAAACAACTTTGTT
Source organism: Porites lobata (assembly GCA_942486035.1). Taxonomy (NCBI): domain Eukaryota; kingdom Metazoa; phylum Cnidaria; class Anthozoa; order Scleractinia; family Poritidae; genus Porites; species Porites lobata. The sequence continues at coordinate 993,732 of CALNXK010000154.1, forward strand.
TGTTACAGAAAAGTGGCTCTTGTTCCCAAAATATTTCATATTCCTTAAGTCTACTGTTAGCAACTTATGGTGTAGTAGCTTTTTAGAATTGGCAGCCACTTTGAAATATTTTAGTTGCCAAGTGGCTGTTGGAAAAAAACATTAATTTCATGCCCAGTTAGGGAGGATGGGGAAGAATTTTGTGCCCGGGTTTTGAGCCTTAGAGTGACATCAACAAGAGTTGCTGCACCTGACAAGTTCTTGAATACCAGGTTGGTTTAGTCTAGGTTAATACCAGAGGAGATTTTTGTGGAGTCATAAATGTTTTCCGATTTTAGGGTATTCACAGTCATTTAACCACATCTGAAAATCAAAGGACATACAAATCGGATACAGAGCTTTTACTTCAAAATCTCCAGGCACACAACCAAACTAGGACATTTCTAGTTTGGATTAGCACTTCTGCATGTAATCTACAAAATGGATGCAACATCAAAATGTTCCAGATTTTCCACCAATCTGGAAAATCTCCTCCAGTCTAATCCTAGCTTTGGAAAGAGGTCATACTCCAATGTTCTGTGGTCACAAGGTTGGGGGGTTGTGTACAGTTCTGAGAACTGTCTGGAAAAACAACATGAGTAAGCTCTTATTTATGTGTAAAAGACTGGTTGATTTTTGTTTCCAGACCGGGATATGGCTGCCAGGCATCGTGCACGAGGCTCAAGTATTCAGATCATGAAAGTTGATGTTATTCCAGCCAACAAGTGCCGAAGGCCACATGTCAAACAGCTTCATGTAAGCTATTTTTTTAAAATTTTTGTTAACAATTTCAGCAATGATTCAAATGCACCAATCATCAACAGTTGGCAGGGTGCTGTTTGGTAAGGCAGGTCTCTTAGTATGATCCAGTATGTTCAGATACCTGTTTCGAATCAGCCACTTCTGTGCTTTGAAGGTCAATTGAACTATTATCATGCTGTATTATACTACAGAGGTCTTAAATCACTACCTTTAAATTAGCTTACTTGACATCTTTATGTACACTTTATGAAAAGTTATTGAAATGCCTGAAAATTATGGCACATCGCTAGTTGTTAACATCATCCAATAAACAGCAGCATTAAGCAGACAAGATTGGGGTTGTCAGGCTGTGTTGTCAAAGTAAGCTGCCAGTCCAGAGATATTTTATTCAAAAAATGCCATCTGTAAAGAAATGCCAAGCAGAGTAGCTGGCCAATACTAATGAAGTAGGTGGCGATTTTCGCCGGCAGCCGGCTACTTTTGACAACCCTGCAAGATGTTATTCCCACAAACTTTAGGAGTGAACACTCGGGTTGTTCTGTTTCTTGGGTCACGAAGAGAATAAAAATTACTAAGCGTTAACTAGGCATTTTACCGTTACAGGGGTAGTTTGGTATGTGTACATTAAAGTATGATTTTGGGAATATGCTTGACCACATGTTTGAGATTGATGCCTGTTTGTTACATTTGTTTTTGTTTCACAGAATTCCAAGATAAAGTTTCCTCTGCCCCACCGTGTCATCAAGTCGCACTTCAAATCTAAGTTTGTGGCTAAGCGTCCCAACACCTTCTATTAAAAATGATGTGAAATAACACTGGGAAGCAAATAAAAATCAATCTCTTAATACTGTGGATTTTGTTGTGTGTTTATTTGCTGTTGATAAATGTATGTAGTTTATTTACTAGAGCCCGGTTAATGCGAACACCAAGGGGACATGCCATAGTGTCTGTATTAAGCAGGCTGTCATAAAATATGTTTTTAGTTTTAGAGTTACCGGTACTTATTGTAAGTACAACTCGAAATCTAAAACTCAAAGAAATGGCTTTGAAATGGCTCTAGAAGGGAACAGACAGTAAAACACGCCACACAAAATAAAGCAAGTTGAGTCATTTTTATTGTGATTTTTTTTTTCAAAAAATGGAATTTTGAACATATTTTGTTTATTTTCCATTCACTTTCTTATAGAAATCAAATAACTAGCAAACGCGCATATAGAGTCTGGGCTGCCTGTGGTACAATATTCAATTTATGTCGGTCACAGGCAGGTACAGAAAACCTGCATCCATAAGGCCAAGTTTACCATAATGAGAGTTTGTGACTTGGGCCGTTAGTCCATATTAACTGGTGTCTATTTTAGGCGAGTTAACTTTAGAGAAAATGTGAGCTTTTTGTCCGGACAAACAAAACTGTTCATTATACATGGGTGTCAATAGAGCGGGATTGCACTGTACTCTTTCACTGGTTTAAACCGAGGGTTCATGTCATAACATGATGTTTCTGTAGTGTGTAGTCCTGTTGTTAATAGGCTGATTTAGCAACAGAACGGGAACATTAGTTGACAGCGTGCTCAAATCAAACAACTGGCCTGGCCAATAGCAGAGCGGCAAATCGGGCACTCCGGAAGTCGAGTTTAGTCCTTCCTGCACGCTTTCTCATCATCAAATGACGTTCCCGTTCTGTTGCTAAATCAGCCTATTAGTGTCTGACATTTTGACAACCTGTGCAGTTCTCATTTTTTTGGAGTCAAAGTGACTTCAGTCATTGATTCCATTTTCATCTCCTCCCTGTCCCCTCCTTAACCGCCTGAGTCCCAAAAGTGACCATTATCACCTCTATCCTAAAAAATATCAGTAAATAGTTAATAGGCTAGGTTGAAATAATGATCACCAATGGAAAATGCTTTGATCCTTTGTCAAATTCTCTCAACTAATTAATACTTTAAGGAAACGTATTGAACTTAGTGTGGGGAATTTGTTTGTGGATATGGCTGCAGGCAATTCTCTGTTGCTGTGAAGGGGACATTGCGACATTGGTATTAGAAAAATCGCAAGGAAAACAAAGATGTAGCTTGAGATTGAGGTAAGTGATTAAAAGTTTACTCTGAATTCAGCCTAAAGGATATTACTATATACCATAATTCATAGACTACCCCTCAAGCTACTAAGCTTTAAATGTCATTTTGTATAAAAAGGTTTTGATTTGATTTGATTTGATTAGAGGTTTAGGCAATGGGTTCAGGGAGGCAGCTTGGCCATTCGGTTAGAGCACTGGACTTGCACTTCGGAGGCCCCGAGTTCAAGTCTATCCCTGACTGCTAGCTGGATTTATTCATGGTAGTCCTGTGTTCAAATCCTTGATCACACTTGTAAATAGCCGACTGGTTTGCCTCGGGCCAGTTAGAATTCTTTTTCAGGCAATGGTACAACCCCACCAGTATTGGTGCTATAAATACTGCATAGGGTAAACAACACAAATTTATTCATTTATTTTATGAGTTCTAGTAAATATCAGTAATAGATATTGTTGTGTCCTAGAAGGTTTTATGCTTCATGTCATTTGGATGGAATTTGACGAAGGACATTGTTTAGAGCATCAACGTGTAGGCAGAATGAAGTACTTTGAAGTTTAATGGAGCTGAAAAAGATGGGTGCTGTAACATCCAAAGAAGGCTATAACTTCCAGGGGAAAAAATTTTGTAAGGAAATTTTTCACTTCTTCCAAAATGATGGGCTACCAACCCATTTCCAAGCCAACTCCCCCTCCCCCTTTGACGTTGAGTCTGTTTGAGACATTTTAAACATCTGATTCTCAAAGGTTTCCACTCAAAATCTTCGCCGTTATAATGTGCAACCATTGGCTACCGCAGTACATTTTTCAGCGGATCGGCTCAACCGCGCAGAAGGGGAGTGACTGGGGCGGGTCCAAAGGGTATTCATTGTAGGTCGTTCAAGGTGACCACAGCAGTATAAATTTCGATCGCGATGTAAATATTCAGTTTGTTTGAGTTTAAAGAAAGTTCCGGTTAACATGCTTTCGTCAAGGGCTAACAGGCAAGTTTTAAGAGCTTGTAGACTCGCGATTTCACCATTTCTGCGTCGCAATATTCAAACTTCGAAGCCGAGATCGACTTTTGCGAAAGACCTTTTTCTTGGCCGTTTCAACAAGGTAAGGGAAATGAAAATTTAATCGTCTGTTTTCTTTTAAAGTTTATCTTTGAAGCCATATGAGCTATTTAACTTTTAAATGGAAAAAATCGTATGGAATAATAATGAATGGCAATCGGAACAGAAAGTAGGAAAGGCACGTCGCTAATCCGAAGCGCGAAAGCGATGGGCCATGTGGCGCCAAACGATGATTTCCAAAAGTTTATGACTTGGTCAGTTAAATGCGAAACTTTTATAACTGTTTGCATTGTGAAATCTTTATAACTTATAGAGAGGTAGACATATATCAGTTTTAACTTCTCGTTTTTGAAGCTTAACTATGCAAGAATGATCATGACTTGTCAGCTGGTAAGATAAAGAAACTCTTGCTTTCTTGTTATTATGTCAACTTCAGTATTTTGAATGACAAGTCACGAGAGAGGGATGATGTCAATCAAAGTCATTCTCAAAGAACTTGATTACACTTAAAATTTACCAACTCTAAGGAAAGAATTCTTCTTGATTGAAAACCTACTTTTGACTTTTTCTGCTTGATTTTCCAGGAAGTTGGAGTGTTTTTGAGGCGTAGTTACTAAAACAAGGAATGACCTACAATTTACCAACTCTACAATGGAAACGAGCATTCTTCATTAAATGTTTGATCTACAATGACCTACAATGAGCTACTATGACCTAACGTGTAATCCCTGTAATGAGCTAAAATGAAGATTTTAGAAAAAGACAAAAAAAAAAAAAGATCAGGAGACATGTGTGTGTAAACGTAACGCGTTTAGTCTACTGCATGACAGCCCATTTAACGATGACAGCATCTCTAATTATTACCCTTGGAGATAAATTTACAGTGTAATAATACATGTATGCTGATACTGTGACTTTTGTCCAAACCATCCCTTGCAAACTTTCGCATTAGTTTTATTTTGTCTTGTCTTTTTTTCAAACAAATTGAACACAGTCACCCCAACAGTCGATCCGGGGGGATCTTCAAGGGACGTAAGGGTAGAGATGGACAAAGGAGGCCTTCAAATTCTGACCCTGTTCAAAAGAAAAATTGTTCATTTTTTTTCAAGTACCCTGGCCTGTATAAGACATCATAAGACCCTTTAAATGGCTTTCGGTCCAACAGGATGCTCTGTTTGTAACGCTAAGTTGTAAAAATATCCTGCTCTGCCCATAAAAACACTTCCAATTTTATATTTAAAATTAATCTAAAACCTGAGGCACAATTTTAGTTTGCCTTTTCAAAATGTGCATGTTCAGATCCAAGCGTGACACGACAAACATTGGTCATCATTGACAAACTTTTTTCTTGTTATTTTCAGACATTTGATGATGTAAAAGCTGGTATAGGTTCTTGCATGTTCAGATCTTCATTGACAAGCTTGTTATTTTCAGACATTTGATGATGTCATAACTAATAACTGTTACCATGGTAACAGTAAAGCCATGAAAATGAGTTTCCAAATATAATTTGGTCACCTATTTGTTCTCCCATTTTAGAAAGTTTTTTTTATTTGCACAGGAAAAAGTTTTCCCATTTCCTGAGCCACTTAATGAAGAGCAGATGGCAACTCTGAACATGCTTGTGGAGCCCGTAGAGAAGTTCTTTGAGGACAAAGGTAATGGAACAATAGCTAACAACAGCTGATATACTGTATATTTGGTTTCATCTTTCTCCATTTCTTTTATTTACAGTTGAACCTCTTTACAACGGCCACCTTGGGAACAGAAGAAAGTGGTAGTTGTGGAGAGGTGGCTGTTTATGGGGTGGTAGGGATGTACTGTAATATGACAAATTCTTGTTAGGGAGTACAACATGTTAATTGTGCTGTGTTCATGCTTTCTGTATCCCATAATGTTAATCCAATCACAAGTAATATATGTAGAGAAAAAAATGACCCAAAAGCTTGATAATGTTTTGAAACAGAATGTTAATTTGACAAACCAAACAAACTCGTGGACAAGTCTTGCTTACTGTAGCAGTATAAATGGAACACAATCAAAACACGATTGCTGCCGTAACATTAATCATCAATGCGCCTTACAGATCAAATTTCATGGTCATTCTTGGCTTTTTCCAAAGTGGCTCAAAATACTGGCCATTTTTGAGACGTTATTTTGGTAGTTGGGGACACACTTTTGGCCATTGCCATTGTGGAGAGGTTGAGCCATTGTAAAGAGGTTTAAATAAAAGTCAATGTATGGACTGTCCACTGGGACAAAAAAGTGGCCATTAAACAGAGGTGGCTGTTGTGGAGAGGTAGCCTTTAGTGGAGGTTTGACTGTATATTGTTAGCTTATACTGTAAACTGCTGCTTATAAGCTCCCCCAGTTATGGGCTCATTTGTATCTTTTGACAGAAAATATATCCAAATATAAGCCTCCCCCTCCTCCCTGGTAAGTCCCCCTCCAAATGTATTCAAATGAATTTAATTTATGATGTTTTGAAGCTTAATTAAAAACCAGTAAATGCAAAACATATTTTGATCAGCCCTACTGTAGCTTGTTTCGAAGCTCTTTTTCTGTTGTAGTTGTAAGCTTCCTTGGATGCAAGCTCTTCAGTCTATAAGCCCTTCTACAATGCCAAAAGAAGATGTATAACCCCATGGCCAAGGCCTCTGTGGCAGTTTACAGCATACTGATGGTTTACATCGCATGTTACCATATTATTCCTGGAGTTGACTTTAATGTCAGTTGCAACAAACCTTCACTCACTGACACTGAATGCTTCAAAATAACTTATGATTGTTACCTTACAGTGGATTCTGGCCAGATAGACAAAGATGCGAAAATTCCTAATGATGTCATGGAAGGACTAAAGGAGCTTGGTCTGTTTGGTCTGCAGATCCCGGAAGAATATGGTGAGATCCATTATTCACTTACTTTTAGTAGTGGTTTATTCTGTCTGCAAAGACATATGTTTATCCAGGTGAGAGTGGAGTGGGATAGAAAATATTGGCGTTGACTACCGTATTTATTCGATTAACTGCCCTGGGCGCTTATTAAATTTTTGGACCTTGAGAGTAGGCGCTTATTCGAGGTGGGCGCTTATTCGAGGCTGGCGCTTATTAAATTTTCACCATTTTCAGCAAGTGAAGTATGTTTATTTTGCAACAAAACAATAAAATATTAATGCTAATTACAAAACGTGAAGAAGTAACAAAGCAAGGTTTCTGTAAAATACTCTGAAGAAAACTCCGTCCTCAGGAAAGTCTCTTATTAGAATTTATTCACTCAAGTAGGTGGTGTGGGGACTGGGAGTGAGCTCTTATTTGAGTCTAATTGGGAAGAGGAGGGGGTGGGCCCTTATTCGAGGCTGGGCGCTTTTTAACTTTTCCTGCCTTTAGGATGGGCACTTATTTGAGGTAGGCGCTAATGCGAGGTTGGGCACTTATTCGAATAAATACGGTATATTGATGTCTTTAGACCGTTTGAGGTTCAAATATTCTGAAAGAAAGTTAAAAGAAATTCATTTGTCTCTATATGGACACCTCTGGACTTTTAAAGTAATGTGTAGATTTGTTTCTGGGTGATCTTCACATTTTTCTGACTGTCAATTTTCCATAAGACAGGCATGACACTGACTCAAATAAGTTTAAAACTAACTTGCTCTGCAATCCAGTGTGTGTGCATGCATTAAATGACTTCCTTTTGGCTGAAATTTTAGGAGGTCTTGGTCTTCTGAATACCAATTATGCAAGAGTTGCTGAAGCCTTCTCATTAGATGCCAGTATTGCCGTCACTCTTATGGCCCATCAGTCAATTGGTTTAAAGGTTTGATCCTGTTTTTTATTATTAATGATAATAATAATAATCATCATCATCATCATTGTCATCATCATCATCATCATCATCATCGTGATCTGGTACTTGAAAGTTGTAGAACTAGAGGACAAAGTTGTTGCCATTGTTATCAGTGGACTGGGTACTATTCCGAGGAGACTGGAGACCTACCTGTTGGGAGAAAAAAATGCTGGGGTAGAGTTGGCAGCACTTCAATCAAAGACCAATCTTGCGCTGGGATCAGCAATGATCCTTTGAAGAACCCTTGAAGTCTAAAGTAACTTGTTGCCACCTGTTGATGGGACTAAAATTTCCTGCATTATCGTATATATACATGTATGCTGTAAAGCATGCACAATAACAATAATAATAATAATAATAATAGAAATTGCTTTCTTGTAGTTATACTGTTATATTTTTTTGAGAACTAAAAATTAACAGTTGAGTATTTTTCATAATTATTTATTGATTTTGTTTTTACCAGGGTATTCTTATTTGTGGAAATGAACAACAGAAAATGAAGTACTTACCAAGGCTGGCTTCTGGTGAACACATCGCAGCATTCTGTCTCACAGAGCCATCAAGGTACAGATTATTTTTCATCCAGTTGTTAAATCAATGGAAGTGAAAACTAAATGTACAGTGGTGGGTGGGTGGGTAGTGGGTTGAAGCTCTGCTTACCATGCTTTGTGATGAGTGTAAGATTTTAAATATGGTAAGGTGAAGGTGGACACAAGACATGGTTCCCCGATGGGACTCCCCATGCATCGGGATGCTTGTCATTTCACTTACACGCCAGAGGTGGAAATTGCAAAATTATTTTTAAATCACTTATATTGTTCAAGACAGAATGCAAATACTTTTTGCCATTAAAGTAGACACCACTAAGGGTTGTGTGTAAGAGAAATATCTGCATAAAAAAGATAAAAAATGCCATCGTGCTGTACTTTGTTGGAGTATGGTCTCTTTTGGGGTCAAATGAAACCTGTGTCATGTCCAAATTGGTCTCCTTCAGGGTTCGAAATTTACTTTTATGTCCAGTTG